>JBBPKI010000383.1:14699-25790 GCA_038089155.1 Nevesoporus exiguus
ATCCAATTCCCCTCCAGTCTATTCTAGACCACCCTATCTGTGCCTCCATTCTTCCCTTTTGTTTCTCTTCTTTCAGTTGCTATCCACTCTGGCGGTTTCCTGGTCCATTCTGTTATGATTTCTCATCTTATCTTATCTTATCAAGTCACATGATCACTTACACATGACCGTGGGAACTATCACATGATCAAGTCTAGATCATTCCCTTTCACTTTTATCACACTCGCTTTATTAATCTCCACTCATTCTAGAACAGTACCTGACACACTTTTTTAATTACCGTTGGTCTAGGTCTATGACATCATACATGACGTAGTAGATTAGTAAGTACTCTCACACTTGCCCTAAACCGATGTAGTAGTATAAGAACCCAATGTCATCAACAACCGGACTTCAGTCAAGTTTTGGTTGATTCTCCCTGAACTTCCTCTTGATCTCTCAGCAAGCCTGATTAGTAGTGACTGAAGCCTTCGCAGGTTTAGGTTGCCAACATTAGGACTTGACTATCACTACACTTCCCTCACTACTACTCATTACCTCACCGTCGTTCGCGACAACCCCGGACCCTAGGGGCAAAAGGGAACCTTACCATATCTTCACACTTTCACCCACACACTTGCGCCCTATTACCTTTTACATATACCCCAGCTGTAAGCTGGTGAAGGTCGATCGTGCATTAGGCTGATTGTCAAGGGGTGCTCTCGAGAGAGCTTAATTGGTTTAAAAACCACCTCAGCACATTCTACTTTCGAAGGAGCTTAGGCTCAGGTCCATGTGAGGCCACTTAGTTCTAGAATTACTACTACGCAGTTGGCAACTGGTGAAAGAGCAGTCTTGTGCCCACCAGCCCAACTTACATACGATTTTTGAAGACTCTAGTCCAGTGGCTATTGACTGGATAGAGTACTAGCTGGAGTTGACAAAGGTCCTCGCTAGATTTACAAGTTTGGATGTTCCCATCCCAAGCCTCAAAGTCTGAGGAAATCAAGGTACGCCTCGCCTCCGAGGAGACAGTTGTTAACCGCAACTACACCTTTGGAGAAGAAGAAGGAAGCGAATTCACATACGATCCAAACGACGGATATTTAGACGAATTCAGCTACTTTCACTGGTACGAAGACAAGACCCCACCACCAGTACAAAGGACCACAGTCACCCCATCATCACAAAGAGAAGACAATTCTCACACACCACCTCTACCAAGCCAAGAAGACGAAGAAGGTTGGATTCATTACAGACAACCTTCACAAGGGTATCGAATGCCGACTCCAGTACCACTAGTAAATATCTTTGAAGACATCGACTTCCTCCCCTACCTCCTAGATAGGATTAGGGAAAACGAACCCTTTGACACCGCACTTCTAGAAGCACATGGCATTCCTGAAGACCAAGCTCTTGCTTTCAGAGCTAGAGTTCTACAGGTACAACTTCATCCCACTCCTCATCCAGGAATCCTAGGAGCTATCGACATCCTCGAAGAAGTCAGACAAGGACTTCTAAACCTACGAAATTACGACACCCTTTCTTCCAAACTGGAAGTAATCCCGGTCCCACAAGAACCTCATCACGTCGCGCCTCCCTTACAGGAACCTGCACCCATTCGTCGACTCAGAGACCGACAACTCCTCCGACAACCCGCTAGGAGACCAGCCCTCATCCCCCGACTGGATCTCCCAATCGCCACCCATATCCGCTCCCGAACCAGAAATGTCTGTGGAGTACATCAAGATACTAGGAGACCAGCTTCTGGCTCTGCAGGAGGAACTCGCTGAGTTAAAAAGGGATAAAGGAAAGAGAAGAGCAGAGAACGTAGAGGTGAAAGTATCCAAGAAAGTAGAAATGGTCCCTGAACCAGGAAGGTTTAGTGGACTGAGAGAAGACTTCGATACCTGGCAAATGAATATGGCACTATATATAAAAAGCAACCCAGAATCATTTGTTGACGATGAGTCTAAAAACATAGCAGTCCTAACATGAATTGGACCAAAAGCCGGAGAGAGAGATGTGACCGGAGCTGCCCAATTGGCGAGGCAGCAACTTCGACACCAAATGAAAGCCAAAAATTGGCTTTCAGAAGATGCACTAGGAAAACTACTGACACAAAGGTTCAAGTCAGTCAATGAGGAGGACGAAGCGAGAAACAAGCTCGAGTGGTGTAAACAGATGGGGAAAGAAACCGCTCAAGCCTTCACTACTCGATGGCTTGGGTATTACTACGACACAGGAGGAGATCCCTCCAAACCCGATCCAGCTGGAGTGAGAATGTTTGAAAAAGCCCTGGAAGAAAACCTTGCCAGAAGGATTTACGAGGATGGAAAAAGACAAACGTGCATTCAAGACTACATAGAAGTTGCTAAGGACATAGGATCCAGACTGGAATCCTTAAAACTAAGAAAAACCGAGAAGGTCCAATCTGGATCGACTCAAAATAGTAACTACCAAGAAGGACAAGCATGAACGTACAGAGGAAGGGGACAGCCAATAGATATAGGCGCTGTCCAAAGAAATTCCAAATGCTTCAATTGCACAAAAGACGGACATCTCGCAAGGGATTGTCCAAACCCAAAGAGAGAATGCACTGAGTGCAAATTCCTCAGAGGAGGACATAAGCTCAATTGCTGAAAGAGGGCACAAGGGCCTCAACGAAGGCCACAAGTAAGAGAGATGAAAAAGGAAGAAGAAGCGAAGAAGGAAGAAGAGCCTGGAGAAAAGGCAATCAAAGGAATGAATTTTGAGGCAATGAAAGCTTATTTCTTTGACCTCCACGATACCGAAATGAAGAAAGCGGGAAAAGGCTATGGCAACTGAGGGATCTGGGACCTCAGAAGCCGAAGAAAGAACTCTTAAACACAAAAAATAGTTTCTCTTCACTTTCCTCTTTTGTACAAAACGGATCAGATGATGACGATTCCTCCTCTCCTTGTTATTCTACAGACACTGAACCAGAATCCCCCATCTACAGAGTACATCTACCAACCACCAAGACCGGGTCTCCAAAAAAGGAGCTTGCTGCACGGGAATGCAGGCTTAATTCAGTCAAAGAGAAAACAAAAAATATTTATGAGAAAAGCTTCCCAGAGCGAGTACTCTTACGAAATGCCAAGGTACAATACGAGATTCTTATGGACATCTCGATTGCACATCCAACTACCAAGAACAAGCGAAACGCTTGTAAGGCCCTCTTGGATAGTGGAGCAAATGGAGTCTTTATTGACAAACAATGGGCCAACCAAGTCAAGCTTCCACTCAATAAGATGGAAAAGGAAATCCCCATCTTTCACGTGGATGGCATGAAAAATTCTGCTGGAGCAGTAACACATCAGGCAGAAATAATCTCAGATTATCAAGGACACCGCGAATGCCTAGTCGCAGAAGTTACCAATCTGGGCAAAAACAACATGATTCTAGGATACACATGGTTGGCTAAACATAATCCAACCATTGACTGGTCCAAAGGAGAAGTAAAGATGGCAAGGTGCCCAAGGTCCTGTTACATGCTCTTGGACCGAGGAACACATCTAGCACAAGAAGAGGAAGAAGAACTCAAACACACTTTGACTGTGCACCGGTTCATTAAAAACCTCGAAGTGCCAAAAAAGAAGGAACCAACACTGGAAGAAATGGTTCCAAAAGAATACCATCACTATCTGGACGTCTTCAGTAAAAAAGAGTCCGATAGACTTCCCTTAAGAAAACCGTGGGATCATGAGATAAAGCTTAAGCCTGGCTTTCAACCCAAAAAGGCTAAAATATTCCCAATGAGCAAGGACAAAATGGAGGAGCTTAAGTCCTTTGTAGAAGAGCAAACCAAGAAAGGGTATATCCAACCCTCACGCTCCCCACAAACAAGTCCTGTCTTTTTCATACCGAAGAAAGACAGAAAGAAACGACTGGTCCAAGACTACAGATATCTCAATGAATGGACCATCAAAAATAACTACCCCTTACTACTTATAAGTCAATTAGTGGATAAGCTCCAAGGGGCGAAGCTCTTCACTAAGTTAGACCTTCAATGGGGCTATAACAACATAAGAATCAAGGAAGGAGATGAATGGAAGGCTGCCTTTGTCTCACATTCAGGAGCATATGAGCCCCTTGTAATGTTCTTTGGGCAGTGCAATGCACCAGCCACCTTTCAGCAGATGATGAATGAGATCTTTGCTGATATGGATAGGGTAGTCATCGTTTACATCAATGACATAATGATATTCACCAAGACAGACAATGAATCCGAACATGATAAAATCGTCCAAGAAGTACTAAAGCGGTTGAAAGAACATGATCTATTTCTGAAACCGGAAAAGTGCTTCTTCAAACAAAAGGAAGTAGAATTCCTCGGAATGGTAGTAAACACCGAAGGAATCAAAATGGAAAAAGGAAAGGTGGAAGCCATTCTCGACTGGCCCACACCCAAAAATGTCAAAGGAGTTCACAGTTTCTTGGGACTAGCAAATTACTACCGAAGATTCATTCAAGACTTTTCAAAAGTCTCTAGACCCCTGAATGATCTAATCAAGAAGGATCAACCCTGGCAGTGGGGACCCCAGGAACAAGGAGCATTTGACTCACTCAAACAAGCTTTTACCACAGCGCCCATACTCACTTATCCAGACAATAACAGCGAGTTTTGCCTCGAGACTGACACATCAGATTTTGCCACAGGTGCAGTTCTTTCTATGAAACAAGATGACAAATGGCATCCTGTCGCATTCTCCTCAGCATCCATGACCCCGGAGCAGAGGAACTACCCCATAGCAGATAAGGAAATACTTGCCATCATTTTGACTCTTGAACAATGGCGGCATTACCTTGAGGGGGCAGAAGAATTTGAGGTGTGGACTGATCATACTAACCTCAAATACTTTATGACCAAGCAAGATCTAAATCGACGCCAAGCTAGATGGTCACAATGGCTATCAAGATTTAATTATGTCCTAGTTAACAAACCTGGATCCCAAATGGGAAAGGCTGATGCTCTCTCTCGACGAGAGGATCACGCTGTTGGCATTGACGAAGACAACAAGGGCGTTCAAATGATCCCTGAAAATAGAGTAAGGGCACAAACAAGATATGGCTACTCAATCGAAGGAGAAGAAAGAAAACTCCTCGAAAGAATTGTAGAAGCCCAAGAGCAGTGGAAAGGCAAAGACACAGAAAAGCCTAACCTGCTATCCAAAGATGGTATTCTTTATCTTGGTGAAAGGATATTTGTTCCCCCGAAAGGTACTTTACACCAAGATATTATCACTCTTTATCACAATTCTCCAATTGCTGGACATGGCAGTGCCGAAAAGACCTGGCAAGTTATCGAACGCTACTTTCAATGGAACGGCCTTCAAGCCCAAGTAAAAGACTACTGTTCCAGATGCGATAGATGTGCTCGCATGAAACCAGAGAACAAAGCACCAAAAGGAGAATTAATTCCAAACCCTATCCCCGAAGGACCGTGGAAAGATATCTCTGCGGATTTTATTACCGACCTCCCCCTATCCAACACCTACGACTCTGTACTAGTTGTAGTAGACCAATTCTCTAAAGAGGTGGAATTCATTCCCACCAACAAAACAATCACAGCTCTTGGTACAGCGAAGCTATATAGGGACCATGTTTAGAAGCACCATGGTTTACCTAGGTCCATTATATCAGACAGAGGACCCCAATTCACTTCCCAAGTAATGAAAGATCTTGGCAAAATGCTCAAGATTAATCTGAATATGTCTACTGCATTCCACCCTCAAACAGATGGACAGACAGAAAGGGTTAACCGAGATCTTCAACAATACCTCAGGCTGTTCACAGCCGAAAAACAAGAGAAATGGGCAGAGTGGCTCCCCCTGGCACAATTCTCCTATAATAACTGCCAGCACTCTTCCACCAAGAAGACGCTGTTCGAGGTTACTAAAACCTACGAACCAAGGATGGGAATTGAACCCATCATTACCAAGAATGAATCGTCCACAGCATTCACACAAGACTTTTCCAATACGCTTGAGCAAGCTAGAGAATCACTCGAAAAAGCTCAAATATCAATGAAAAAGCAAGCGGACAAATCCCGCTCTAAGGTTCTGGATTTGACAGTCGGAGACAAAGTCTGGTTGTCAACTGAGAACATTAAACTTAATCGGGCCTTGAAGAAGCTCACAGAGCGATGGATTGGCCCTTATGAAATTACAGCATTCGCAGGCCCTAATGCTGTCACTCTCAAACTACCATCTACCCTGCGAATTCATCCTACTGTTAACGTTTCAAGGATTAAACCATACAAGGAACGCCTTGAAAATCAACCTGTAGTAGCCCTGGGACCCATTGCGGGCACACAAGAAGGAATTCCCAAGTTTGAAGTCGACTACATTGTCAATTCAAGACTTAAAGGATGATCTCTGGAATTCCTAGTTCATTGGAAAGGCTATGATGAGGAAGACTGCACATGGGAACCTCAGAGCCATCTCAGAAATGCCAAAGAGGCAATCAAAGACTTTTATTTATCCAATCCTTCAGCACCTCTAAAGTTGAGGATGCTTCAAACGGACTTTGACGAACTTTTTCAATCTTATTCAAACGTGACAGAACCCTCCCAGGTTCCCTTCAATCACCTGGAATGTGATTCATAGGAGGGGGGTAATGTTACGATTTCATCTCTTATCTTATCTTATCAAGTCACGTGATCACTTGCACGTGACCATGGGAATTATCACATGATCAAGTCTAGATCATTCCCTTTCACTTTTATCACACTCGCTTCATTAATCTCCATTCGTTCCAGAACACTCCACGACACACTTCTTTAATTACCGTTGGTCTAGGTCTATGGCATCATACATGACATAGTAGATTAGTAAGTACTCTCACACTTGCCCTAAACCAATGTAGTAGTATAAGAACCCAATGTCATCAACGACCGGACTTCAGTCAAGTCCTGGTTGATTCTCCCTGAACTTCCTCTTGAACTCTCAGCAAGCCTGATTAGTAGTGACCGAAGCCTTCGCAGGTTTAGGTTGCCAACAATTATCACTATCTAAATGAGTGGACTATTAAAAACAACTATCCTTTACCATTTATAAGCCAACTGGTAGATAAACTCCAAGGCACCAAACTGTTTACAAAACTGGACCTAAGATGGGGTTACAATAACATAAGAATAAAAGGAGACAAATGGAAGATTGCATTTGTCTCACACATTAGAGCATTTGAACCATTAGTAATGTTCTTTGGGTAGTGTCATGCACTGGCAACCTTTCAGCAGATGATGAATGAGATCTTTGCTGATATGGAAGGAGTTGTCATAGTATATATTGACAATATAATGATCTTTACTGTTAAACTTCATCCAGATGAACTCTGATGAACTCCGCAGTGCCAGAGTTGACTAGACAGGTGGGACTTGGCTTCACCATATGTGGTGTGCCCTTACAGTGGATCTGTTGTTCTGGATTTATGGATGGAGGGTTGGAGGTTGGAGGTGGGTCGGAGGTTGGAGGTGGGTCAGAGGTTGGAGGTGGGTCGGAGGTTGAAAAGGTGGGTCAGAGGAAGTTGCTCAACAACTTGGAGGGGTCAAAGGAGGAGAAAATTGGGTTAAGTCAATATTTGAACTAAGGAAATACATGGCATAGTTCTATAGAGTTTATATATGGAGGAGTAGAGTGGATGACTAAGTCTGTAGTCAGATGAGTAAGTATGGAGGAGATGACTAAGTCTGGAGTCGGAGAGGAATATGTACTGTAGGAGTTCAGGAGTAAGTATACTGGAGCACAGCCTCAGAGCTGTGCCCCTAAGTGAGCACTGGTACCAGAGTTGTGTCTAAGCAGAGGAAGTAGTACAAAGATCAGTAATAAAGTTCTATTGTAAGAAAGGAGTCATGAAGGTGTACTAATAACAGAGTTTGAGGAAACTAGCTACAGAGGAACATAGAAATGTCACCAGAGTTGTGGGCAGAGATACACTAGAGGGTGCTGGAGTGAATGCAGTTAGGTTCTGGATTTCAGGATATGACAGTATCCCCCTCTTAGGCCTGAACCCTTGAAGGCCATTGAGGATTGAGTAATGCTGTTTGAAAAAAGTGGAGGGGTGTGAAGATGATGAGGAAGCTGGAAGATTCCTAGGCAATGCAACTGGCAACTGGGGTTAAGTGAAGTGAGGTCTGGGCTTGTCTGGGTACTGAAGGTGGAAGTCCAAGACAAGCTTCAAAGCATGGTCCAATTCTGTTGCTAGTAGCCAGGAGGTTTCTTCGTCAGTACCTTTATATCCAGACCAACAAACTAGGTATAGCAGTTTGCAATTTCTTTGTCTACAGTCTATCTTTGAATCTAAAATTTCAGAGATTTCATACTCTGGCTCACCATCAACCTCAACCAGAGGTGGAGGTGGCTGAGTATGGTTTGGGATGATAGGATGGAGGGTTCTAGCTGGGAGACATGGAAGACCAGATGGATGGACTTCATATTCTCTGGCAGCTGGAGGGTGAAAGAGAGGGTGCCTGCCTGAGTGATGATTTCATATGGACCTAAATTCTTCTCTGATAGTTTCTTAGAGGGTCATATGGAGCAGAAGTACTTTGCCTTGACACAAACCTGGTTACTGACTTTGAAGTCTGGTGCTGGAGTTCGCTTGGCATCTGCAGGTCCTTGATAACATTGCTGGGCAAGGGCAATTTCCTCTTGGAGGAATGTATGGAGTTTGTCAAGGTCAATGGAGTAGTCTTGGGCTCAGGCAGAGGTGAGGTGTGTTTGGGGTGGATGGACATGTTGGGATGGTACCCCTTGTTTGCAAAGAACAGAGAAACCCCAGTAGTAGCATTCAGCATGTTATTGTAGGCAAACTCCACAAGGGGCAGGAGCTCAGACCAGTTGTCTTGCTGGTAATTACAATAAATGCGGAGGTACTGTTCAAGGGTTGGTTCATTCGCTCTATCTGTCTGTCACCCTCAGATGATATCCAGAGGTGAAGTGGAGTCAGATATCTAAAACTTTGCTGAGTGAGCAGAAGAAATGTGACATGAACTTTGAGCCTCAATTGGAGGTGATGTGCAAGGGAACTCCATGCTTGGAGAACACATGGAGCAGGAAAAGTTTAGCTAGCTCTGGAGATGTCACCTTATTGTCTGTTGGGATGAATATGCACTGTTTGGAAAGCTGATCCACAATGACTAAAATGGCAGTGTGTCCAGAGGATGTAGGGAGTTGTTCTATGAAGTCCATGGAAAAGAAGTTCCATGGCTTCTTGGGGATGGGGAGTTGTTTGAGAAGCCTGTAGAGCTTATGTCTAGGGACCTTGGCATGAGCACAGGCAGTACAGGACAAGACATATTCCTTGATGAATGTCCAGATGCCTGGCCAGGTGTATTCATAGTATATAAGCTCTAAAGTCCAGTTTTGTTCAAAGTGACCAGAGAGAGGACAATTATATTTATAGTGGAGGACTCAGAGGTGGAGGTCGTCAGCATCTGGGATGTAGATATGACCATCATGGCATAGGAAGCCTTTGGAGTTGATAGACCAACAAGAATCAGAGGGTTCAGAATTGGCCATGTGAATGGTGGTGATGGGATTGAAGGGAAGAGCAGACAGGATGTTGTTGTGGAGAGACTCCAGATTGAACAATGTGCTGGCCTGGAGGACCAGAGTTGCTAGATAGGTTGCCCTGAGGGATGACATGAGTTGCTCTTGGGTGAAGATGGGTCAGAAGTTCTGTGGGTTAACCTGAATGTAGTCCCTATCTCCCTCTTTTGGATAGATGTCCCAGTGTCTAGTGAGGGAATCAGGTTTCACACCTAAACATCCAGGGCAGAAGCAGATGACCATATTGAACTGGGAGAGAAACTCTGACCACTGGGCTTGGTGCTGGATCAGGAGTTTCATGGTGGCAAAATACTTCAGGTTCTTGTGGTCTGTCATAATGTCAATCAGAGTTCTAGAGCCCTCAAGGTAGTGTCACCAGGTCCAGAAGGACTCATGGGTGGTGAGTAGCTCCTTGTTGTGGATGTTATAATTGAGTTCTGGAGCAGATAGAGTGTGGGAGTAGTATCCTATGGGACAGATTCCTCTATCCAGATACTGGATGGAGAGAATGCCAGTGATGGCATAGTTGGAGGCATCAGTCTCAACAATGAGAGGGGAGTCAGGGACCCAGTGAGTAAGGATTGGAGTGGACATGAAAGTGTCCTTGAGGTATTGGAAGGCAGAGTGGCATGCTTCAACAAAGTTCCATAGAGTGCCCTTGCAGGTCAGGTGGGTGAGTGGAATGATGAGTCTGGAGTAGTCAGTGATGAAGCATCTGTAAAAGTTGGCAAATCCAAGGAAGGACTGGATGTCCTGGACCTTCCAGGGTTCAGGTCAATTGGTGATGGCCTTCACCTTCTCGGGAGACATGGAAAGTCTGGACAGAGATAGCCTATATCTGAGGTATTCAGTGGAGTCAGTGGAGAACTCACACTTCTTGGGCTTGGTGTAAAGTCCATGCTTTTGGAGACACTGGAGTACTTCCCAAACATGCTCTTTGTGTTTGGCACAGTCCTCAGAGAAAATGAGGATGTCATCCAAGTAGACGATAATGTAGACATCAAGGAGGTCAGCAAAGATGGAGTTGACAAACTGTTGGAAAGCCACTGGAGCATTGGTGAGACTGAATGGCATGACTAGCCATTCATATGACCTATAGCACATCTAGAAGGATGTTTTCCACTCATCTCCAGCAGAGATGTGGACCAAGTGGTACACATGCTGAAGATCAAGCTTTGTGTAAACCTTTGTGTAACTGGGGACGTCAAGGAGGTCAGAGATTTCGGGAAGCCAATAATGGTCCTTCTTCATGATCTTGTTGAGGCCACAGAAGTCCATGCAAAGATAGAGCAACCTGTCCTTTTTGTGGACAAAAAGCACTAGAGCGGTGTGAGTGGAGGAGGAAGGGTGGATGAAGCCCATGGTGAGGTGTTTGTTGAGGACCTTTCAGAGGGACTCAAGCTAAAATGGGGAGAGGGAGTAGGTAGTGCCAACTGGTGGGGCTGTACCTTCTTTCAGGTTGATCTTTAGGTCAAATTTGTGGTGCGGAGCAAGTTTTGAGGCCTTGCTCTTACTAAATATGTCCACAAAGTTGTGG
>JBBPKI010000384.1:0-25785 GCA_038089155.1 Nevesoporus exiguus
TCCTTCCCTTCTCCCCCTCCGTCCCAGTGGGATCCACCTCCGTCTAGATATCCCTTCCCGCGGGTTGTCTGACCACTTTCCAGTCCAGCTGAGCATGTCTTGCACCCCATCTCCTACGGCAACCCTCTATGCTACCCACACGACGTTCACTACCTCCACCTCGTTTTCCCAGAGCGCAGCAGGCAACGTTCAGTTGACTACCATCGTGCTTCAGACGTGCATTGCTTCAGGCACGATCAATGGCTCATCAATCGGATGCACGTCAAGTGCCCCAGTTACGCAGGTGAATACTGTGGGAGGTGAGTCCCCTTGCGTTGTGCCAATTTTCCTCTTATCCGCCCCATCGGCGTTGTGAGACCGAGTGCGCTCCGATCGCTCTAATGTGCCTAGAATAGACACGCTTTGACGGCGAGCGCTGATTACATTTGTTAGGTGGTGGTCAAACCGCACAAGTGCCGGTTATCGTAACTCTCCCAGTCGCAGAGACACAGCCCACTCAGACTTTGTTCGCTCCATGCGCTAGCGCAGCAGGGAGCTCGTCTACATTGCAAACATCTGCGCCGACTTCTACAAGCACTCCGCTGACCACGTCTGTTCTCGTGGAGAGCACTCCTTCACCGTCTACATTTCTCGAGTCGTCCTCGACCACGCTCGCAGACGGCTCCGTCATACAAACTGTTGTGACAGTGGTTACGACGCCGCCTCCCACCTCCGTTTACGTGCCTACTTCCCTTGCCAGCCCTACCCTGCAGAGTAATTCATCACAAGGGCCGGGAACGAATGTTGCGCCGATAGTCGGAGGTGTCGTCGGTGGATTCGTCGGACTAATAGCAGTTGTGGCATCCCTCTGGTGGTTATGGTACGACCTTGGTTCTTCATACTTGGCGTGTTTACTGACAACATTGGTATACCACAGCCGGAGGCGTCGATCATGGGATGACATCTTCGAAAAGGACGATCTCCATAATGAGGATGCTTGGACTCCACGTCGTGAGCGCGACAATCGCAGATTCGATTCGGGTGCTGCGCCCAAGCCTTACCAATACGGACTCGTGGGGCAGGTTGTTCCTCCTGCAGCGGCCAGTGAAGCCCTGAGGATGTCACAGTATAGCTCAGCTAGCGGATACTCTGGTAGTCACAGCCGCGGCACGTCGCTCTCGACCGCACCGTTGCTACAGACCACGTACAAGGGATCTTCAAGGCCTTCCACGGCTGGATCTGCCCTGACCATTCAGACTCAACCTGGACAGGGGGTGTTAAGGCCCGTTGACAGCACTGGGGGGGAGCCTCGTTCGTTGTCTGTGGCCTCCCATACAAGCAGTGTGAGACCGCTGCTAGACGGCCGACCGACTCCGGCATCGCTCACTGCCCGGGCGCCGAACATGGATGAACTGGTAGCCCTCGAACCACCGAACCGCACTGGGAGTCCTGTCCTCACTACCGAGCGACGTGTCCTACAGATCGTCAATGATGCGCCTTCTTCGCTGACGGATACTGCGATCCCGGCTGCACGTCGGACGTCCTCTCGACGTCGACCAAGCGTCATTGTACACACGGACGGAGGGCGGGTTTCGGAGAGTGCGGTGACAGAGTTGGACACGAATCCACCTGCTTATTCGCGCTGAGCCTGGGACAATGCGCTGTCAAGGAAAATGGAACAGTGTTCCGCGTCATGACCAAGTACGACCATGCATGCATCACAAGGACACTTTTATATGGACTAGATGATTCTATCATGCACATCTCATTCCAAGCAACTCTTTAGTCTACAGATGGTATATACGATGTTTTCTCAGTGGGCATTGATGCTAGCTTCTGTATATTTTTTGCGTTGACGGGTAGATACTGACGCTAATGGGATTTACAATTATCGCGCGAACCCGGCAACGAGGACAATGGGAAGAGTGTTACGTAATTCAAGGACTGTTGTTTATGTACAAGTTTCAAGGAGCGACCTCCGGAGAGAACAATAGAACGCGCTGGTCATTGGCAACATGGCACGACTATATAAACTTTGGTCCCCCGCATATGGCATGTATCTCGTCCCCTTCCTTGGTCTTCTTTCAGTGGTGCTGGGTCACCCCATCTTTCTTTCCTCACAGTCCTTGATATTCAGCATATTCTTGTCATGCCGTCTACACGCACCTGTACGTGTTTGCCATCTTTGTCCATCCTGTAGTTCGCTCATCTTTCACTCAGGCATCTTCTTTGGCCTCAATGCTGTCCGTGTCATCAGCATTGTATCCCTTGTGCTCGTCTTCGCGAGCAGCATCCTCGTCATAGTCACCGACATCGATGCTGCCAACGCATACGACTCGATTAGGCAGAGTAGCAATGCTACGAGTGCAGCTTTCGTCGATTGTGATTACATTCTGTAGGTACCCACTCGACACTCTGTCACATCCTCATCCCCCACAGGAACAGCACTGTCCCCAACCAGATTGGTGGTGTTTTCTGGGCGGTCGTAAATCGCCTGTTCATCATATTCCAAGTCATCACCCTCCTTTTATCCGAACTTGGCTGGCCTGCCGCATTCTTTGATCGCTTCTTCCCCGTGCTGGGGACTCAGTTTGGTCTCGGCGCATTAGGAATATTCCAGGGGCTGTGGGTCCATTGTCATCATGTCCGCGTGGCAGCACGCTCATTTCCATACAGAATCGGTGCTTCAGTTCTTTCTCAACACGTTGACGATTTCACCCTCGTGGCTGCCTTCTTTCTCTTTGTCATCGGGTGTCTTAACATGCTTCTTGGTCTCATCTTCCGCGAGTCCGCAAAGCAAAGACGTTCCATCAAGGCATGGCGTGCCGGCCCTCAGGACACACTCCCGACTCACTTGCCCCCTGCAACAAACCTAAACCGTTCCGGTACCTCGTCATCAGGACGGTCTTTTACTTCTTCGACTGTGTTCGAAGAAAAGGGTCGTGATCACCCCGAGTTTGGTACGGCGAGAAGTGCAAGCCGTGCTGGTTACGGTTTTGGACGTCAGGGCGAGAAGGCAGCAGGAATGAAAGGTTCGCCATCTCCGCCAATATCATTTTACGACAATAACCCTGTCTTTCAGGCTTCCTTATCTCCAAGCCCCTTGAGACCCTGCCACGTTATGCCGCACGTCCAACTAGCGCACGCTCTGCGGCCTCCCGCTCGCAATCGCCGGTCCACGATTCTGAACCACACTTCCAATCTAGCGCAACTGCACTATGATTCTACGTCCAATCATCGATTGATTACGGACTGCGACGATAAATGGATGACTCTATTCAGGTTCTGTAGAACGAACACCCGGGAGGACTTGCTGATGGACATTCCAACCCAACGCATAACTGTTATTCTATGATACTATGTTTGTATTGCTCAGCTGGCATGATGTGTAGCTTTAGCTTTCAAATCAACCTAATATCAAACATCTTACATTTCATGTGTAATAGTCGAACGAATGTCATTCTGAATTGTCCGACATAACCATATCGACAGTTGATCCATCGTCAATAACGTCGATCCCCTCAAATATAGAGGATGGCGTTGATACTTTATTCAATACAGGATATATCGGTTGGGTAAATGGTGAATTTGTTGCAGGGGGGAGCGGCGGGGGCGTAGTGGATGGTGGAAGGGGGGTGAAAGCTTTTACTCCGCCCTCCACGGCCGAGGCGCCAAAAACGCCAGGCAATCTCCACGGCGGGACCGAAGGGGTGCTATCTGTGTCCAACCCGCCCGAGAGTATACGTTCCCAGAGTGCCTTTCTTTCTGCAGTAAATGTCGTGCTTGCCCCGGAAGGCGAGGAAGCGACCTTGCCCAAAGGTGCGCCGTTGTAAATGGAAAGGGCTGTGGAGGAAAAGTACGTGTTTGGGTAGGTGGCCCATCGAGTCGGTGCTACATCGACAAACGCAGAACTTACTGCCAGTGAAGAGATCGAGGAGCTTCTGAGATCGATTTCTTCGTCATCACCCGTTCCCTGGAAAACAGTGAACAATTCCACTTCGGAAGTGGTGGCTCGCTCTTCTGCCTCGTCATCCAAAATGCGGGAACAAATTAACTGCCTCGGGTCTCGAGAGCTAAACCATCCGGGAGGGTAGCCCCAGTGTGTCATATGATGGAGCCACTCGACCATGTTCCCTGGATCGCCCTCTTGCAATCCGAGTGCGTCTCGTAAGAGAGAACCGCGAATCACACCCGGGACATAAGATCCGAGCCACTCAAGCCGCTGTTGCCTCCATCCCTCGGCTACGTAGAAGCGGGTAGTTCCCTGTGCGGTTCGATCTGGGTGGAGAAAGTTGAAGAGCTGGCGCGATAACGAGACCACTTCACGATCGATAGGTTCTGGGCACGCCGCAACAGCGTGGTCGGGAGAACCGCAATTAAAACATAGTTTGAGGTCTTGACCTGCGGACGGAAGTAGTGGCTCCTTTTCCCCTCCAAGCGTAAAGCCAGGAATTCTGTGATACAGGCAAGAGCACGAGCGTCCGAAAGGTGTGATAGAAGAATGTATAGAAGCTGTAGTGTCGACAACGAAACAGACGTCGGGACTGTCAATCATTCCGTCGGCTGTCTGGATTCTAGTTGCGCTTCCCGTTGTTTCAACGCCTCGAGCACTGTGGAGGCATTCCAGCGACCCTTGGCTATCTCCTTCCCGTCGAGATGCAGCGCGGGTATCCAGTAAACGTATTTCTTCTTCCACCTTTCCTGGCCCTTGTCCTGGATGTTGATGACTTCCAGGTCGAACTCTCGCTGGGTACTTTTGATGAGATTTCTACGCTGAACAAAAACGAGCGGCCTGCGGACCTGTTTCTTGACTTTGGCCAGTTCAGCCTTGGCAATCTGGAAAATTGCGGTCGTTACTGGGTGTTACGCGGCGACACTGCGCAGTACCCACGTCACAGAGAGAGCACTGAGGACCTGAGAAGAGGGTGAGACGGGCGACCCTCGTAGTTGCCATCTTTTTATGATGGTACTTACCAGTAGCTGACAAGTCGGCTCGGCAGCGACGGTGGCTGTGAAATGGAAAACACTCGGCTGACCATGTTTGATTCCTTGTGCGAGGTTGTACATCACTCTGTTGCCCGTCCGCGCCAGTTTACGCTCAATGAACTGCTGGAATGACCATTCAAGAACCACCCTGGCTGAAGAGAAGTAAGGAGCCATCCTTTGTCTGCTTCCTTCGCCCTCACCCCTCCTGGCAGCGCGGCCATGTCCGTTTTTCTCTCAAGGACGATGTCTCTTTGCAGACTCTTGCAACTTTCTTCACGACGTCAAGGTCAGGAGTGCTGTTAGCCAGCCCCTCCGCACCACCATTCCGGCAAAACCCCCGTCTCTCCCTCCCCGGACCGTCTTCAACCCGCCTTCCCTCGTCATCGATTCCGCCAGTCCCCGTTCGGGCAGCCTAGCGAGCCCGCAGAGCCCCGCAAGCCCCATCCAAGACTCGTCGCGCTATTCAGGGCTCTTATCTGTGCTTTCCGACGTCATTGGCCCTCCCTGTGACTCTCCCGCCGCCGCCGAATGTGCCGTTCCGGTATTCCGGGCAATGTCCACCATCCGGTCCTGCACTCGGGGCACAGCACATGGTCGCACCAACTTTCTTTCGGAATCAAATCCTTTTGAGTCGACTACCGCTGTCGAGATGGAGGCATGGCAAGATGCCTCCAGTCACGCGGAACCGTCATCGGTTCTTGAAGCCGACTCCGAAGCAACGTTGGTAAATCCACCTGGGCATCAGATAGAATCCTTTTCCCTCAAGGCAGACAATACTCTTTTCGCGGAGTTCCACCCTGTTCCTGACAGTGAACAATCTGGCAATGCGGATACTACGTCCTGCCTCGTGCAGAGTACAGGAGGGTGTGTAATAGGATCAGAAGACGAAGAAGACGAAGAAAACGTGGACGGCTGTGAGGATGAAGATCCTACGGTGGTACTGTCAAACAGACAATCAACCCTCTCGTCATTTACCGGCGCATCGCTATTGGCCTCTCCTCGCCACAGTGTGCTCGAGGAACATTCTGTAGCTAGCCCCGTTGAGGATGGTGTGGTGGACCTCTTGTCCCCTGTTCAACTGTCGGCCAAGCTCCGGCCATTTCCCGTCCCTTCGTTGTGTTATAGGGTTAGGAGGGGAGAGTCGATAGATTCTGGATATGCAGATGGAGACAGTTGGGTCAGCCCTCTCCTATTTCCGCGTTCCCCACCCAGAAGCTTTCGATCTTCAGTGGCGTGTCTGTCTCATTCACGGCGAACATCTCTCTCGTCTCCCCCACTCGGAGAGAAGAGAGTAGTGTCGTACGATGTTACTGCTGTCCGCCCATCTCCTTATAGTTACATCGGGGTTATTAAGGAGGTTGAGTCTGATGGCGGCCTGGAAGACAATGAGGACACTGCACATACCATTTTGGACGTCTACGATGCATCGCCTTCCAAAGGACTGGGCAAGAGTGGGGGCCCTTTGCAGGTGAATGTCGCAGAAGAGAAGGCTGAAGAAGATGACAAGTCGTCAGAGGTCCCCGCAGTCGTGCGTAGCCTGCTGCGGTACTCCCCTGAACATCTTTATCCAGCAAAGGAATACGATCCAGATTCATGCAATCAACCTTCTTTCATTTCCGATGACAATCTGTCCTTCAAAACCGCACTTTCGACGCAACCTTCCTACGAGGACTTCAGTGATATTTCTAGGGTATCGCCTGTCAAGCAGGACTCCTTGCTTTCATGCATTTCTAGGTGTTCGACTCGTAACACGTCCGTACTCTCGCATAATGGTGATGCAAGCGAGCTCTTGGGGCAGCCTGTCGTTGGTCAGATCGGGGGCGCCGGAGTCCCCGAGGCAGGTGCCTTAGAAGAGCGTCCGAACTTGGAAGTTGCTATGGACCCAAATACGTGGTTTACGTCTGGTAGCGCTGATGAGCTTCAGGGATCTGCTTGGCAGAAGGTCGTTGCCCCGCGGGGATCCCTGTCGGCATTGGGTGCATCCGTGGAGCCTTCCCACAGTCCACTTTCAACTACAGATGATCCCAGTCGTGCCTCGCTAGGTGCCAGTGGCCTTCAGAATTTCGCACCAGAAAAGGTTCGTGCACCACAAGATTGC
Organism: Nevesoporus exiguus; assembly: GCA_038089155.1. NCBI lineage: Eukaryota > Fungi > Basidiomycota > Agaricomycetes > Boletales > Boletaceae > Nevesoporus > Nevesoporus exiguus. Next base: position 7,064 of record JBBPKI010000384.1, read on the forward strand.
TCACCTGGCGTCTTCCATTTTGATAAGCAACCTCCGAAGTCGAGCCCCCCACCAGATTGTTCTCGCAGCCCTTCGGTCAACAACGGTTCCAGTTCTGCTCTCCCAGACATCCGCAATCACCCGAAATTTGTCCCAGCATATGTTGCTCCTTTTCATGGTTGGTGCTCCCCGAAGTTGAGCCTGTCGACGGGCTCTGACAGCCCATTTCCATGCAAAGACGTTCTCGGCCGTACTCCTGGTGCTGGTGACGTTCAGAAATCAGCCTCCCATGACGGACTTCCAGCGAATGCTGCTACCCCACGGGAACTCTTGTCTCGCAGTTTTCATTTCGATAAACCCCTTCCGGAATCTGGTCCGTCAGCGGGGAGTCCTCTCGGCACAATTTCATTCAGGGGCGCTCCCACCTATGCACCCCCAGATCTCGGTAGTGCTCATGAACTTTCATCCTCATTTGCGGAGAGTACGCAGAGTCCGTACATGGTCAAGGACGCGCCCAAGTACCCACTCCTTGATGCCGCTGGCAGTGATTTCAGGTCGCCGGAACCATCGCCCGTCGTTTTGAAAGGTCCCCTTGCAAGACACACCGTAGCCGAGGTGGACCAAAGTCTTGCCGAGAGTGACCTGGGATCCGATGAGGTCTCCGAAGTTTTCGAGTCAGAGTGTAAAAGTTACACTCAATGTTTGTCGTTCCCTCTTCCTCCTCCGTTTCTGCCAGCGGAAATCGCCGGGTGTTCTGCTCTCAGCGGTGAAGAAGAAACGTCTGTCCTGTCCGAAGAGACCGTCGCGAATCCCGAAGAGGATGTGAGGGGCCCATATCCACTGTCGCAAGATGATGAAATTGAACGGATATATTCGTGTTCCGACCTGACAGAGAAAGCAAGGCTAAGCCAACTTCCTCCTGTCGGGTCTCCAGCGCCGAACACTGACTCTATTTTGCGAAGGAGTCGAGCTGCATCCGATCTCACTATGAAGGCAAAGTCGCCTCCTATGATTATTCATGGGGAAAGTTCTGAAATGCTGAACCTGCTACCATTACCGTTGGGGCAGCCTCGATCTGATTTTGTGCAATCTCTTTATGACCAGTATTTTGACGATAATACTTTCGACAATGGTTCAAGGTTCCTTAGCCCCTCGCATAAGGACACGATGCCTCCAGATGTGTCTGGTTCCACAGAGGGTTCCCCTGAAAAGGAACATATTCGGCTCCCGGGTCCCACACCCCGTGTATTTGAAAGGGTACCCACTTCAGCTTCTGATAGCGTGCCCAGTAATTCTGGAGCCGATTTTCCTCGGTCTAACGCCGTTCTCCGTCCCCTTTTAACCCGCCGAAGATCATTTTTGCGTTCTTCCCTTGCCGAAATCACCCCGAAGACTGATTTTGCCAGTGAGCAGGGGTCTTCTTCACCCTCTCCTCCACCCGCTCGTCTGCAAGCTAGAGAAGTTGGAAGTACTATGGTACCATTAGGATTCCGGCGCCATAGACCCCAGGTATGCGGACAAGTATGATGGAACGACTCTTGAACTCATCAAAAATTTAGCCTGCGACATTGCAGCCTTTGCATACTGCACTCCCCGTGTCCCAGCTCCAAGAGGTTTTGCGTATCCGAACCGATGTGGCTAGAGATGATTCAACTCCAGGATGTTCTTCTGCTATTCAAGTTTCCTTCGCAACACAGTCACCCTTGTCTGAGAAAGCGATGTCCGCTCCTCCCACTGGCGGGTTGAGACAGCTCTGCCTTGTGAGTGGCATCCCGACATCCCGTCTCCCTTGCTGATCCCCTCGTCCAGTCCTCCCTCGTTAATAAGAAGCCTTCTATACCGTCCACTCGTTCGTCGAGCGTTGCATCTAGCATTGTGTCTTGTGAGCTCCTACGGTCGTCAGTTCCGAGCCCTCATTGACGGGCATCGTTCAACAGTGGAACAATTATTCAACTCATCTCCACCGCAATCTCCCAGTGTATCATCTACTACTTCGTTTTCGCATAATTCACTGGTGCGTAAGTTGGTTTCCCCGTGGAGGCAGTCAGTTAACGAGCGGTAGCTTTCGTCTTCACGTGCACAAATACCCGAGCATATACACCATACTCTTAAGCGCTTCAGTTCCAATTCTCTCATCAAGCAGGCAAACAATGATGCCTACTCTACGTCACAGTCTTTGACCCGTCGCGATTCACGTTCCATCTCTGCATTGATCCAACAACAGAAATCTTGGCGCTTATCACACTATCGAGCAGGCTCTCAAAATTATACACACGCTGACGGTACCTGTCGTATTTCAGGGAGGACTTCAACATCAAGTCTTCCTCATGCCGTGGACGAGGAGCAAGAGACCAACGAGGGTGGCACTACTGTATTACGTCCCATCCGGTCCGGATGTGCGGATGACTGGGGGCACCCTACTCCTGTTCTCGCAGCGCCAGTTCACGCTATCGCTACACCGAAGCCTAATTTACTTTTTGCCATTGCTAGTGACGACGTGGATCAAGTGCGCCGAGTCCTTGAGAGCGGCGAGGCGGGTCCAAATGACTCTGTCGGACCCCAATCCGCATTGGTCTTCACACTTACTAACGACAAGCTGGCACACAAACAAGAGATCGTAAAAGCGTTACTGGCATATGGTGCAAATCCCGCAGCATTGCGGAATCCGACTTTGAACCCCGTGCCTTGCGCAGAGGGAAGTGACGAACACAAAGGCCCACCTCCAGAAACCACATTAGAAGGAATGGATCCAGCGACAAGGTAATTCGACAATTTGCTTTGCTTGCTGGTTAATTCATACTTGGTGCCCAGGTACTTCGTCGCTCGAGCTGATGCAGCCCACACCCGCCAAACCTCTCAGCTGATCTACCGCTCGCACTTCCGCCCCTTAACACGGGTTCGGTACGATGTCATCGGCCAAGACTGGGCATTGGAGCAACTGTTTCGTGTTCTTAGCATGCATTCCCAGAAGTTGGCCATAGCTCCTATCGTGGTTTTGCTGTGTGGTGCGTGGCTCCGTTTCCCGACATTAAAGCCGTACAAATTCCAGCACAGGTCCGAGTGGTCACGGGAAGAGCTTACTAGCACGGAAATGTACGTCCGCGTCTATCATACGCAATTCGACTTCTGACGTAGCTGAATAGTTGGATCCCTGCTTGACGTCCCTACTCACACTGTAAATATGACCACAGTCCGATCTGCCCACGACATCTGGCAGTCGTATTCTATGAGTCCGTATGAGGTAAGCTAGATGTTCCGTTGCACTGGTACCAGTTTGTAATGACTTTGTAGGAACCCTCTTCGTGTACTCTTGCAGAATTTTTAATCGAAAATGAAGGAAAGAGATGTGTAGTCGTCTTGGATGTGAGTGCTTTACATCGATGGGCTGAACTTAGTCTTAGCATCTTATAGGAAATCGAGAAAGCAGAAGACCAGAAGGCGCTCTGGTCTCTCCTTATGCCATGGGAATTGGGTTTGTCTTCAACATTGTATTTCACGTAGCCCACTGATTGCCTGGCAGGTCGATGTTCCTTGGAAGCTGGAAAGCGTCACGTCGATGCGCGCAATGTCATTTGGCTAGGCACATCGAACATTGGTCACGAGTTGGTCTTCGAACACCAGGAGAGCCGTGCACAACCAGACACACGAATGTCCCGCGAGGATTACCTTGAACTAACAGCCACCTTGCGACCTTGCGTCTCTCACTGCCTCGGCGTATGATTCTCCTCTGCTATGGAAGAACTTTACCTCATACACCCTCGACAGGCTTCCTTGGTTTCCCGTGTCACTACGGTCCTTCCTTTCGTGCCCTTTACACTGGACGAGAAGAAGGCTATCGCCGCTGAGGCCATCTATGCCCTCGCGGGCGACGCCTCCAGGACGTTGTCTCCTCAAGATGTCGAGTCCCTGGTCACCAAGACTCTGTCGAGCTACCACGCTAGCGAAGGAGCACGGTCGCTGCACAGAGCTATATCAAATATCCTGGTCGATACGGTCTAGACCCGTCATCAGATGTCTTGTCGCATAAGCTCCCCCTCGACGTCATTCGGTCACGTATCATATTGCTACATCTAGGCTAATCCAGCACATGCACCATCGTTGGGTCCATTACACTGAGTCTGAAGGGTGGAAGCTACCGGGCTAATCTCTCCGCGACGGGGGTAATTGGCGACTGACTCAGGCTCACCCACAATTTCAAGACGGGGTTGTCACGGCCCTGCGTTGCTATCCATAACACCTGTGCATCGGATGCCGTTGTTTTGGATGATAGCTACTTGCGAGTCTGCATCATGTTTGCGAATTGACTACAAGTGCGTGTTTCACGTAGGCAATAGGAATTCACGGCCGCCATCTCCGCTTGTGAGCACTGTCATGTCATGTATCCACCATGGTCCCGGAGTACCCACCGACAGTAGCAGCGTCTGAGGTGCCACTGGTGGAAGTACGTACCCTGCCACGAGCCATGGTCAGCCGTGTCAAACTAGTCTTATCGTGATTTCACACCGCATTGCCCGTTTCGCACGGTAATGGCCGCGGCGTAGCTCTGCGTACATTTTCGGGGTTGGAGCAGCCAATCACGCGCGTTTGTGAGAGGGAGAAACGCCACCCGCCATGCCAGTGATGGCGATTCCGCGAGCTAGCCAACGATGGACGATCGGGCCTGAGCAAAAAAGTCTTACATAATCCTCATCTCTCAGCGTTTCTCTTGAATCCGGAATAAGTTCAATGTCAAGTCGTCGCCAGGGGGAATGATATCTAGGTATCTACATAGGCCGGTCTCACCAAGTCTATCCTTTCCTTCCCGTTCCATCCGAAAGGTCGTGCTCAGGCAGCACTCTCGGGTCACTCATGGACTCTGCCCATGTCCCAGCTGGCCCGGTTGAAGCTTCCCCACCCTCACAGACTTCGCATCCTGCCACATCCCTTACCCCTGCCCCTCGATCACTATTGCGCTCGAGCGGCAGGGACCCCTCACCCGGCTTTACTATTTCGATCCTTGTCCTTCTATCGTTGTTTGGCCTGGCAGCCTTGGGTACGTTTGTTCGAGTTCACTCTTCCGAGAGAATCAGATTATCCATGCTGTTCTACGAAGCATTCGCTGCCTATTGGGCACGACGGCGGCGGACAACATCAAAGGACTCAGATGAGCGGCTATTGGAAGAGCAAGAAGCCATAGTACACGACGTTGAGGCCCTGGCCGCGACCCGCCCGATTATCCCAGTAACCCCCCTCACGGACGTACGTTGGACACCCCAGATTCGTTCCATCAGCGGCCCAGCGTCAGACAGTGGCTTAGATGGAAAATCAGCAGCTCTGCCTCCCAAGCGCGCACGGTCCCCGCCACCTTCTATCAGAACCCGGGACCCGTTTCCGGACCCCTATGCGAAATCTGCACCGGCGTACGCACTGTCATTTGCGCAAATCGACGCCGTCAGTCCGCCAAAGAGTTCGAGGTTGGGTGTATCCCCTCCAGTGACACCTTACGCGCTCGCGGTGAGCGGAATGCAAACTCGGTCTTTGGCAAGGCCCGGGTAGGATCAGAGGAGGGGTCATTGGTGATTAATGATTTGTGATGCCACCGGGTTCATCTCGCAGGGCTTAGGCCACGCCAGCCACTGCCTTTTTTTGCGAGGCGCAGGCTTCGTGATCCTGTTCCAAAAACTGGCTTGGACACAGTTAGCACCAGACGTTCATTCTACTTATCAGCCTGGCATTAACTCATTCAGATACCGTAGTCGCCAGTTACAAGTCGACCGTCTCCTTGTCATATACTTTCTTGGACCGTCCTCACGCGGGGTCCATTACAGGATAACGAAGGGGAGAAATCCATTGAGTGTACGGTGCAAATATACCGAGGTAGAGCTGCTTCTAATCTTCTGCGAACTGTGATTTCCGCCTGAATTTTGACTGGTCGCGTAGCCACTGGAAGTCATTAGGATGAAATCAGGAGGATAACGTGACACGCACTTGGCGATATTGGTGCAGCGAGCCGATTTTCTCTCCTGATTAATGACTTAGAACAGTCGCATACGAAAGATTGGCAACTCTATACCATAGTAATCCGGCACGGGGTTATTGGCGCTCTGTGCCCTTGGATCGACGCGATTCTTGACTATATGTCTGTGAAACTCGCGATCCTTGGCTTCTATCAGAGCAAGGGTACGACGATGGGTCATTCTCCAACAAGCTGAGCCGAATGTAGGCCCTAAAAGGTATCCAAGACCTTGGAAACGTTGAATACCGGTTACAATGGTCGTCTGGGCCGGCTTACCCGTGCACGCCACCGTACAGATTCCATAAAAGACGATAGGGTCAATTCCCTTGCACATGAAGCATCAGAACTTGTGTTAACGGACGCGAAGCTGATGGCTCACCATGACCGGTTTGGTCCCGTCAATCTCTTGAGAGCCAAAGTAAGCGGCTCCACCCGCCAGGCCGAGGAGAGAAGAAGGGATGGTCAGGACCTGAGGGAAGAGGGTCAACGGGTGCGAGGAAACACGAGCGGCCGTCATACTGTCTCCCATCTGCGTTTCCGACGTCGAATTTCGAGGTATTGGGGCCATGTCAGTGACGATTCGGAGACGGTGCTGGAGGCATTTCGAATAAAAGTCGTTTTCGTGTTTGGTGTGGCCTTTGTCGTGACTGAGATTCCGCGAGTGTACGAACGCTTCAGTAGCAAAGACGCCATACGAGAATCGTTGGACCAGAAGGGACAAAGACAGGATTTTCGCACGGTTCTGCGCGCGTGTCACCGAGATCAGCATTACGCTCGGGGCGCGTCTCCTCTTCCATGCAATCCCCCGGCGACGGTGTACAACGTCGCATACTATCCACGTACTGTCCTTTTTGCGCAGACGGACACGAGTTACCCGTTGTCCAGGAGCAAGCTGCCGACCCGTTCTCGCTGAGCAACCTACTACCTGCTGGAACGATACCGGTCACCGTCCACAATGACAAATTCCCGTGTCCCAGTACATCCAACGATAGCGATTGGCGTTCTCTTCCCGTGCAAAATTTGCCTACTTATCCAGCGGATACGATTTTCCGGGAACTAGCATTTCTGAATCAGCACCTCTTCCTCCGCGCAACCTGCAGGCTTGGATCCAGTGGCCGAATAATTTTCATTAGGATTTATCTTATCCCAAATGACTTGCCGAACGTTCGCGGGCAACTCTTCAATCGCTCCGACATCGTGGTCAAGAAAGCTCCATTACACCTAGCTAACGTCGTGCCTCTAATTGAGCAAAATCATTGTTTGTGGGAAGCAAACGAGGATGGGCTTAATACCCCGCAAGAACACTTTCTTTCGAGCACAATTGTGTGTAGTATTTGAGCGCTTCTCATTATGTCGGCATTTATCGTTATGGATAGGACAACCGCACTATGGTCGAGATTTATAGTGACCTGCCTTCCCCGGTCCTCGGCCCCATGATAAATGACAACGCGAGATTATCCCACCGCGTTGCATCTGGATATCCGATCTGGGGCCTAAGAACATCTCTATATGGCTATCAGCGACACTCGGTCGCTATTATGCTTCACCGGGAATTAAGCACTAGTCTTGTTCCAGATCCGTTATATATCCCTGTTTCAACCATGTCAGGCACTTGTTTCTATGTCCAGCCGTCAACTATGACAGTTTTACGAGAGCGCTCTATGTTTTCCCCTTCTCGGGCCGGTATACTCTGTGAAGAGTTAGGTATGTTTGAACCGATGGTAGAAAAACGTAACTTAGCTCTATACTCAGGAACGGGAAAGACGATTATGATCATTGCTCTTGTGCTAGCGACTGCAAGCCAGCTTGCAGATCCAGAAGAGTCTATGGTTGATGAACTTGTCATGACACCTCTGGCTTACCGCCACTTCCCTTCGACAGAACATGCGCATGCGAGGGAGAAAGCAGGTCTGCGCCAGAGAGCCATACAACGAGTTCCGTCTCTTGTGGAGATTCTCACCCACTACTTCTCTTCCTTGAAAGCAACCACAGGCCGCCCAACATTTGTTGATGCACTTGAAGCCACTCATTTATGGCCATTTATCCGAGCAAACAAAGCCTTTTATCATCATTACAATAGTAGTCCTGCTAAAGATGAACCAAAGAGGCCAAGCCGTCGAGCTGCACCCGTATTAGGTCCCCGAACCATGTACCTCTCCTCGGCCACCCTGGTCATTGTTCCGTCGATTTTAGTGGGTCAGTGGAAGATAGAGATCGACAAACACTGTCATGACTATGTTCGGTATCTTGTTGTCCGTTCTTCGACGGATCTTCCTGATGCTAGGAAGCTTGCATCGGAATATGAGGTAAGTGAATGGATGACGGCTTGAGGTTGAACAGCCGGCTGAAGATTCCTTCTCAGCTGGTTATTATGAATGTCAACTGTATGTAGGATGCGTGATTTCTGATGCAAAGACTAATAATCAATAGGTTTCCGTGCAGAGTCCAAGAAGAACAAGACGGAAAATCTCCATGACCTCAAACCCTGTGTTTGCCCATGCCTGTCAGGATCCAGAATACCGGATTGCCACTGTCCTGGAGACCCTGAGGTCACTCCTCTCTTACAAGTGCGATGGAAAAGATTAGTCATTGACGAAGGCCACAACACAAGTAATATTGCAACCACTATCAACGATCTTGTCAGGCGATTAAGTATTCAGCACAAGTGGATTGTTACTGGCACGCCGACACCTAATATACTTGGTCTCCAATTGGGTCGCACCACCAATGAAGAGGAACTGAACCTTGTCTACCCTGAATCCCGTTCTCCTGTGGACGCATCTCCTAGTCTCGATGAAAGACAACACGTGCGAATTTGGGGCAGTTATGATCGTGAAAGCCTACACAAACTAGGAGATATGATTAGGGATTTTCTTGTTGTTCAACTATTTCGTGCCGGCACGAGCAGAAAAATCAATGTCTTCGACTCCCATGTGATAGCACCGCTATGCCATCCGCATGGGCCACGGCCTGGCGCTATCAATGTCCTCAGCCAAGTGATGCAAATGGTGATGGTACGCCATAGGTGAGTCCAAGAATGTATTTCGCTTATGTATGCTTACATCCGTATCACAAGAGTTGAAGATGTGGAAAAAGATGTTCTGCTACCCCCGATGAGACACGACATAATTTACATGGATTTGGATACTTACGCTCGAAAGTCATATAATGCGATGCAAGCTGCGCTCACAATTAACGCCATTGATTCGGAACGCGAGGGCACGGTAGGTCAACATCTCAGTGTTTTACAGTGTGTTGCTTAGCTCGACCCAGGATTATCTTTTCCATCCCAGTGTGCGTTACAACGTGTTTTTACTTCTAAAACAGCACCCTCACTTCTGTCCGAACAGAAAGCCAAGGAACTACAGACGGCCATAAACAATTCGTCACAGTAAGCGTCAGCGTGAATCTTCATACTGTCTCACCATTTCTAAATTTGCTGTCTTCAGGGGCCTTTTTTGGTCAGCCTCAGATATCTTGTACAATGTTGACCAGATCTGCGACCTGGCGGATGAATACGTAGCTCGCGCAGTCAGGCGGGGGGTAGGTCCTGAGGACATGGACCTTCTACAGCGAGCACTCAAACATGCGTATGGACTACCCTCACCACAGTGACATTCGGCTGACTTGGCTATGTAGAGCTGTTGCTGCCGAGGATGGGCTATGGAGAGCCATGCAGCCTCACCCGGACGTCCCATTCAAGGTGTCTGGACTCAATCCAACTGTCTTTGAAGCTTGGACGCGATCTGGGCTGCGCAACGGTAGTCGAACATTTCACGTTATGCACGCAGACAGACTGATGGATCTGCGTTCGCTCGTGCGCATGAAACCTTTGATCTCGAGAGACAGTCTTATCGAAGAAGGCAATATCCTCGATGAGGATGAAAAATGGATGCTGGCTTCGAAATCGATCGGCTCTCGTAAAGTAAAGCGTAGTGCAGATCAGACAAAGGAAATGGAGAGGGAGGTGCAAGGGGCGATCCAAGCATTGAAGGAACGTGCTGAACGAATGTATGCATCCAACGAGGAGTCCGAAGACTCTCGTGATGAGGACGCGGTGATCTATGCTGCTTCTACTGAAGTGGCTACAACCCGCGTGGCGAGATCTTCACCTTTGTCCGGGGTGAAAGTTGGACCTTCGCTGTCGACGAAACTAAACTACATCCTTTCCGAGGTATGTTTTAATGATCACGTGGGATGTCGTGGATCATCCTACCTGTTGGCAGGTCCAACAATACTCCAAAAGTGAAAAGTTCTTAATATTCTCCAACTCTTCTCTTACGCTTTTTCAAATTGGCGAGGCCTTATCACTATTCGAAATCAAGTATCTACGGTACACCAGCCAGGAGAAGAAACACCTGCTGAGAGAACAATGCATCATGACTTTCGAAACTTCGGACGTATACAAAGTTCTCCTGATGGAATTAAAGATTGGCGCGCGCGGCCTGTCAGTTCATTAGATGGATGCACGACTTCGGGGATTAATATTATGTTTAGTAACTTGATATCGGCCTCTCGGATCATCTTCTGCGAGCCCATCTGGCGTCCTGATGTAGAATCGCAGGCTATCAAGGTTGGAAACATTCTGGTGCACTCCATCCGTGGTCTGACTTATCTTCACAGCGCGCCCATCGTATAGGACAAACAAAATCAGTCACTGGTCAGTAATTCGCTTTTAAGACTGTATATTGCTCCAATCCTTCTTAGTCAAGACACTGGTCATCCGCTCCACGGCTGAGGAAGCCATGATTGCTCGGAGGCAATACTTGAGAACTGGTGACAAGGTCCCGAACATGACGACTGAAAGTGGCATGCGAGACTATCTACAGGTAATTTGTAACCTTTTTTTTTATCCTGATGTTATCTGACGCGAAAGTAGAATCCCCGCTTCTTGACAGAGTCTGCCTCAAATGATGCAGTCAAGGTAGTACTGTCCCTCGATGACAATCAGCCCGTGTCAGTCGAGGTGCAGCCGAATTCGTCCGAGTCACATGAGGGTGGTTCAGGTAGAATTGACGTTGACCTGGACATTGTTGTCCATGAGTCTGATAGTCGAAATCAGACGGCACGCAAGAGAGTGAGATTTATGCCCTGAGGCGTAGTCACGATGTGTGGTTGAGCAGTAGTCAGTAGTAGTCTAATGTTGGTTTGCTGGGACGTCAAGTGGAAGAACCCGTATCCCTTCCCTTGTGCGTGAGAGCAGGCATAGATCTTGTCCCCGTGTGCCCCCCTACTGAATTGCTTGTCTGCCATGCTAACGACATGTACGATTTCGTAGTGCTACTACTTAGTACCACAACTAATTGGGCACTTCAAAGCCACGTGACTGACGCGTGGTGACGCGATTGCGTTCGAGTTGTTGACTACCCCTTCATCTGGACCAACCGCACAGGAGATCCATGCTCGCAATCATCACGCAAAATGGCACTAGTCTCATTGATCCAACCAGTTTCAAGAATTCTTCAGGCTCGTTCCCTATCTCTAGCTCCCTGGAATGCTTTACGAGTGCCTGGTCTCCGGATAACTCCCAACTCTACCTAGCCAACTCCTCGTCCATCAAGAGATATACGCCGTCAGAGTGCCTGTTAGAAGAGCTTCACTGTGCATCAGACACCGTGACGTGCTTGGCAATGAAGGACAAGGGTAGCATACTGTTCGCAGCCGCTAACAAAGTGTGGTCACTAGACTGTACCCGCTCACCTGGCAAAGTCCTATCCTCTCTGGAACCTCACAACAACCCCATAACGAGGATCTCTGTATCCAGCGATGGGTTATTGTTGGTGTCTGTATCGGCTTCGGCCGTCTTTGTACATGACTTGACGCTTTCGTCGCACACGCAGTTGAAAGGGTTGCCGGACAGGAAGCCTGTTTCCTGTTGTTTGTTCCACCAGCATTCCAGGACGAAACTGCTGTTCGGTATCGGTCGGGACCTTGTCATTTGCGATTCGACGCGACCCGGTGGTCCTCTCAAGACCATTCGCGTCCCGGGAGGTGGGAATATTGTGGGCGTGACAACTAGCCCATTCAGCAAAACACTTGTCGCTGCTGCCACATCTAGCGGTGATGTAACACTCATTGATCTAGACAAAGATAACGGGTATGTGGCTTGTTGGGAGTAACACGTCTATCTTAATTTACTCGGCCAGGGTATTGAAAACCGTCAATGTCAAAATGTCTCTTACATGTTGCGCTTTCACTGCAGAAGGCGCTGCCATATACCTGGGCACGGAAAGTGGCAGGCTCTTGATCCTCGACTTGAGGTCACTTGAGACAGAGCCAAAGTCGTTCATCATTGGGGACGGCAGAACTCCCATCAGGGCAATCAATGTCCAGGTAAGCACTTCATTTCGCGGGATAACCAGTTGTTCACAAATACAGGGGAAGTCCAAGTCTCATCTTGGTGACACCGCTAGCGCGAAGGTCAAGTCGAGTTCCACGATTGTAAAATCATCATCTCCTGCATCTTCGAGGCGAACTGCATCCACCGCTGCTGTCGCCGCTGGATCTAGAGTCAAGTCTCCAGTACGTGTTATGGCTGCGTCAAAAATTCGCGGGGGAGGTGGGGTTACACCCAAGAAAAAGCTTTTTTCTCCTTTGCGAAACCCGCTATCCGAGACCAAGAACTCGGGTCTTGGTGCGCAGCTAGCAGCTTCACAGTCTCGTATGCAGCTTGTCCTCTTTGTCGCGGGTACATAACATCTGACGATGACTCTCAGCACCTCTAGCTCACCGCAGAAAACCCTCAAGACTTCAGAAAAGTAAGGAATTAGAGGGAAACCGTGAAGCTCAGGCTCGGCCACCTTCACCTACATCCCACGGAATAACCGAACTAGCGACAAGACAACGCGCCAAGGCTGCCCATAAGATTGGACAAGACGTCGAACGTCTAGGACTCGGTTCTGTACCGGAGTCTATTTCCGGGCATCTAGCAGCGATGCGGATCAGGTCAGGTCCCCCATCAAGCGGCGGCCCCACAGACGAAGGCGAACGACCAAAGAATACTACACGTCGGATTATTTCCGAATCTGTCGAGAGTGCATCTCTTGGGCGAAAGTTCAGGACTACTTTGACTGGTTCTGCTCACAACAAGGCATTGTCCTCTAAGGCTAAGAACGGACTTGTGCGCACCCAGCAACAAGAACGACGATCAGGCACGCCGGACAACGATGAAGACTGTCTCGACCTATCTTCTCCTGAGTTACCACGTGGACCCGTGACGCCTATCTCGTTAGAGAAAAATATAACGAAACCTCCGTTAGCAAGCGCGACTTATATCAGTCATGGTGTGCTTGGGCTTACGAGTCCCGAGGTCGCAAAGTGGGCCAAAGACGAGCGTCAGAAGGGGAAGAGGAAAGAAAAGGCGGTAGAGGCGAAGAAGGCTAGGTTTGCGAAGCTTCCAGACGCAGAAGGGTCTTCTGGAGGGAGCGACCAGTCGGCAGACGAGGGTGATGTCGGGATCGCCATGAACGAGCGGGAGGATGAACGCGAGGAAGAGCTTTCTTTGCAGGTGTCACCACGCCGCCCGACTGCTCCGCCAACTTGGCTTCGATCGCCGCACCGTCCGTCAACGGCGAATCTAAACATGAACGCAGCTGCACAGGAATTCCTACGGAATATTGTTCATGACGTCATGTACGACTTCCAGCGCGAGACGAAGGCGGAGATGATGGGTTTACATCTGGACCTCGTCCGGATGGGTAGAGGCTGGAAACGGGAGCTCAGAGAAATAATGGAAGAACAGAATGGGGAGATTCAGGAGTTGAGAGCGGAGAACAGGCGGCTGAAAGAAGAGAACGAGAGACTGCGAAGAGGGTACTGAAAGTTGTGTGTATCCTATATGCTGCGCGAGCCGTCACGATCACGTGATCTCGAAGATCGAGATGGGAATATGGATGTCGTTGGCGTCGCCGTCGTCATGGATCGCACCTCGGATGCGGTCTCGGTCAACGCGCTCGTGTTCTCGGGTGGTGATGTCTGGAATGAAGACCAGCCAGACGCGCGGGCGAACGGGATCTTGCAGACTCTCGCCCAGTCGATGCCAGGGCCATCAAGCGTTAAAACGAACGAGACGAGCCAATCAGTCGCACAGCAGAATGTCAGCACATACGTACGCGTATTTGAAGGTGCTCACTGTCCCCTGTTACTCCATTACTTGGACTCATGCCTTCTCAGACATGGTCGGTACAGTTATCAAGGAGGAGAAGCACCTACTCAACGACGAGGAATTTGCGCTCCTGACCGTTTTTGCTCACCTTTCCTGTGCGTTGGACATTCACTACTCTACACAAACGAGCTTATTCGAAAAAGATAACGCGCGATACCTCATGGTGAAATTGCTGCTGAGAAAGCAGGATGCCTGGCACCGCCTCGACACCTTGAAGTACGAGAGTGAACTTGGTTCCGTTTCTGCAATAATAGCTGCGATTGACGAACTATGCCGGGTGGGTCCCGAGCCATTGGATGCCGTCAAGGAGGAAGAGTTAGAAGAACAAGAGGTCGTCGATCTCACGGTGACCGAGAGTGTCGCGAGTCCCCAGGAAGAGCAGGCTGAACCGGTGACAGGAGATACAAGATCCCCAGAATCCTCAGAGAACAGACTTTTTGCTTTGGCTAGGAGCGAGCGGGAAATGGATTTGAAGAGTCTCTTGGAGTGTTTGAGACTGGACGAGCTCAAAGATGTCGCTAGACAGCTCCGAGTCAAGCTCAAAACAAACCAAAAGGTGAGTCCCCTCTTTCTAATAAATGTCTGATTGAATATAGCCCTTGCAGAAAGATGACCTCATCAGAGACCTCCTTGGTGCATCGTCCTCGCAATCTACATTAACGAGCTTCGCCCGCAAGAACGACGCCACATCATGCAAAGGTCCCAGTTATCACCAAACCACTCTGTCGTTCCGTAAGCCCAAGTCCCAACAAAATAGGCTGAAAGAAATCGTCCTCCGATGCATTGGTACGTGCCTCGGAGTCAGAGTGATTGTGACTCATCATGCCCAAAAGGTAGGTGCATCCGAGTCGATGAAGAGTTTTTCAGCGTGATACACCGAGTAAATCTCGTCTATTTCCGCATGTGAGTTATCGCCATTTGATCTGTATGGCCACTCTCATACGTTCAGAACTCAATATACTCCTGGCATACTCGTCGCGGCGCTTCTGACTCGCTTCGGTAAACGAGCCTATGCTGGGTATGAGTATGAACGTACCAAGGATATCTGGCCCACTCGTCAAGCCCTCCTTGATTATGAAGAAGTACTCGTCCTTGACGGGCAAATAGACGCGCTGCTGGCTGGGAATGTACCTCTTTTCGGTGGTAGAGGGTCTGGAAGGAAAACTCCTGTCGTCAGACCCTTGCTAACGCCAGTCACCCCCGAGAACACAGACGACAACAGAGAAGGAGATGCTGGGGATGGAGACATAAAACCCGACATCAAAGTTGATAATGTTCGCGTACGAGGTGCGCGCATGGTGAAGGACATTCTTGAGCGCGTATATCCCTGTTGGCAGGATCTCGTGAGGGCCAAAGGCGAAGAAGATGGCAGACAAGGCGGCTTAGAGCGATTCCATCATGGTTTGTATGATCGGTGGCCTCCCTCTCTTTGAAGTTGAATTATTATTGCAGGGCATATCCTGACCCGCATTATTTGCAAATGTAGTACTGCACTCGGTATCCTCGGGGAACACAAACGAGAACTAGAAATTTTAGAAGCCCTTCTAGCACAAAAACGATGGCGAAGAGGCCGGCGTGGGAGGTGGCATGAACGGCGGGCACTAATTCTCTCGACCCATTTATCAAAGGACGAGGAGACCATGGAACGCGCACTGGATGCGGTCATGGATGGCCTTATAGATCCTGACACACATCTTGGTAAGATTTACGGCCTAAAAGGTTGGAAAGTACTGAAGGTGCTCAGTCTGTCGGCCAAAGCTTCAACGACGTCTCAGGAGGTTGGAAAACAAGCTGAAGATACCTCTCAAAGAGCGACATACATGCGATGGCATCCTCACGGAAGCTGATGAAGTAGCATTTGAAGCTGTCCGCCTTAAACACCGAGCATCTAGCCTCAAACTCGACCGGACGGGCAGGTGCATTGATGAGAGAATTCAAGACATCAAACGTTATTATTCACCTGTGGCTAACTCGATGAAGCAGGAGTCCAGCTCAAACGCGGCAACCCCTCCTCGCCGCAAATCACCAGTGAGGCATCCAGATCAAATTGCTTTCGAGAGTTCCTCATCCTTGGTGCAGTCAGATATCCCGAAGGGAAAAAGTCTTTGGCTGGGTCGAAGCGGTGAGGAATTAACTGTCGAGGAACTTGCGCTCCAACGTTACGAGGAGCAAGGATTTAAAGGGTTCGCTTTACGCCCCTGATCCCTGCGCCGCCTGATCATTGTTCACCCAGTATTCACTGTGAAACTCGGGTTATCGCCATGGTGTTCAGCTTGCTTTTCTGGGACGTCATTTTCACACCGATTCCTGGTGCATTTGAGACGCCCTATCAAACTGCACCCCTTGACATTGCGGAGGACTCCTTTTATCATGCACGGAAAGATCTCATGGAGCAGCGACTCGCTACCATTGAAGCCGGCAAAGGTGTCGATCTCGTCCGACAAGTGGATGCTGAGCATAGGGTCAGTGGGACGTGGTGCGTTGGTGTTCGATGGGACCTGTTTAGCAGCGAAGACCTGGTCGACATCGTAACGGTAAATTGATTCAGGGTGACTGTATTAGCTCATTGACGGCCGTTAAACAGTGTATCGGTGGGAAGGCACTCGCCGTCATTTGTCGCGTTCTCTGCGAGGACTACACGTTTGGGGCATCCGGTGGCCCAGATTTATTCCTGTGGAACGCTGAAAAAGGCACTTGTAAATTCGTGGAAGTCAAAGGTCCCGGAGATACCCTTCAAGAGAACCAGCGGGTATGCATATCACGTGCGCTGTTTCCTTGGCACTGATACCTTGTCAAGATCTGGATCGACATCCTGTTGAAAGCTCCAGTACCGGTAGAAATATGCCGTGTTGTAGAAAGCGGGGATGAAACTGACAAGAAGGCCAACACGCGAACGCCCAAGAGCTCCCGGAAGAGAACCAAGAAAATGCTTCGAATGAAGGGAGAGATGTGGGTTGACCCTGGAGACGCAGATACTCTCCCGAGCATACTCGCAGATCCACATATGGCGCTGGAGGAGCAGCCAGTTGCATGTCTTCCACCAAGCCCCTTCGATCCACGCGGTGTCACTTCACCTACGACAGCAATTACTCGTCTAACGCTCATGGAGGACACGTCCAGTCCGTTGAAGCGCAAGGCCAGTCCCTTCGAAGCTGGGCCGCCCACACCTTCCAAGAGGCAAAGGACGTAGTTCCTTTGCCGGTTGATTTCACGCTATGTCAAGTACCCTGGTTCCCTTAATTTTATTGCAACTACAATTCAGACTACTTTCTTGGTCTTGCTCTTCAGGTCAGTCTACTGCTCCAGAACGAACCGCACGCCCGCTTGTATATTTAGATCAGCTATATCATATTCGGTATCTCCGCCTGTCAGGTGACAGCCATGTTAACGGTCTTGTATCGCTGGCTATGTGTATGATTATGGAGTAGAATGGAGAAATTGGTTCACCTCGCAGTTGCGCCGATGAGAAAGCCCAATAACAATCACCTTTGGGTAGGTGCTGGAAGAGCAGATAGCACTCTAGCATTCCAGTTTGACTACATAGGGAAAAACAAAGAAAGAGCCAACTCCACTTCATACCCCTACTCCCCTTAGGACGACCAGAGAGCTTAATATGTGCGTTTGAAGGGAGGGACAGCTTTGCACTCATTCTCATCGAGGGTGTGGCCGATGACATTACGGTACTTGATGGTGACGTCTGGGGAGCTGATATCGTGCCAGGTGAGAGTGTGCTTCATCCAGTTCTCGTCGTCACGCTACGAGAGGAAAGCCAGAGATTAGGCCAGAAGAACGAGACAGGTGAGGTTGAGAACTGACCTCCGGGTAGTCCTCACGAGCGTGAGCACCACGAGACTCTTTGCGAGCGGCAGCGGCGGTGATGGTTTGAACAGCGCACTGGAGGAGGTTGCGGAGCTCGAAAGTCTCCACGAGGTCACTATAAGCGCGTCAGCTCTGCATCGCTATTGCGCTTGACAAGTTACGCACGAGTTCCAGATCATACTCCTATCTTTGATACCAACGTCCTTGAACGAGTTGTAAATGGCGCGCAGCTTTTCAACACCCTCGTCCAAACTTTGTTGGGTACTGTTATGCGGGTTAGTTTCATATAGTGAGGTCAATTGGTCGCTACTACTGACCGGAAGACAGCAGCATCAGCCTGCATGGCCTTTTGCATTTCCAGTCTGATGGAGGCAGTCGACTTGGGGCCATCTGCGTTGCGAATCTTGTCCAAGAACTCAATGCTGCCAAGACCAGCCTCGTCAGGGATCTCTTTGTGTGGCTCTCCGGGAGCGAGGTTTTCCTTGATGTGGTTGGCACAGGCACGACCAAATACGACGATATCCAAGAGGGAGTTTGCACCGAGACGATTGGCACCGTGGACAGACACGCACGCTGCCTCACCAGCAGCATATAGACCAGGGACGACCTTGTCCTTGCCGTTCTACAGAAAAGCACCAGTTAATAAAGGAACATCATGCACTCAATCAGCGTACCTCGTCAGTCGTGAGAACCTCGCCGGTGTATCTCGTAGGAATTCCACCCACTGCACCTTTATCAACCTCTGCAAACTGCCATAAATAATCA
>JBBPKI010000385.1:0-25704 GCA_038089155.1 Nevesoporus exiguus
ACAAAGGGTATCATATGGGTCTGACACTTATCTGACGTTCATCCCACATGGGAACAATGGTATGTGCGCAGTTCGCTCGCGCTAGCCGCTGCGCACGCGCTTGCTTGTCAGGTGTCTATTTCCAACAGTTACCCAGACCAAACTCTTGCTTAGGAGAGAGAATCGGACGCCTCAGTACGATCGATCGTCGATCGAGACGAAGGAGTTGCGCGAGCGAGTACGAAGGGTGAGTTGATCTGTACAATGCATTGGTCCGAAATGAAAGGTCAACAGGAGTGCGGACATGTCGCTGCGGGTGGCAGTCTCGTTAGTTGGCGCTGGTCCGATGCCGTTCGGCAATGGCCTGCTACCAAGTATGCTGCATACAACGCAACGGTGATTCGGATCACCGAACGTCATGCTAAATGGTTTGACTTTCTAACGGAAGTCCCTGTAACATGATTTACTTGCACGGTGAAAAGCATCTAGCTCTTCGCTCCATGGTACGCTGAGCGAGACACGCTGTTCAGAGTCGGACCTAGTAGCAACACATATTCTCCTACCCGTCACAACAAACCAGAGTTGATAGAATCCGACCTATATAAATGAGAGTAAGGCAAGTCAAAACGAGTACAGGCATAAACGAGTGTATAATGTACCTTACCTCTAGTAAAATAGGTATGGAACCGAAGGAAGTGCGAACGCGGAGCACTGCGCGCAATAACTCGGCTATAACAACCACCACGCGACATCCATAAAAGGAAACATAGTGATACAGTGACGTAGACTGTAGTGCTCGTAAGTACAACAGCAGGTTGTCCTCCAACAAGAGCCATGCCGTGACCTGATTGTTCCGATTCAACGATAGAAGGTAAAAGTTTCATATAGGGGTGGATCATGGAAACTTGTGAATTTGAACAACAATACAGGCCCGCCGAGCAATGATTGTAGGGAGGAAGAGAACGGTATCACATTTAGGGCCTTTAGAGTGTAAAACATCGCATGTTGTTTGGCGCATGTGCGTTTGTGTTCGGCGGCTTAGAACAAAACTTGTAGAGGTTTTGGAATCGTGGAAGGCAACCGTAATCATCATTTGTACATATAGGTACAACTCGCCAGCGAGTATGTGCGTGGAGTATTCAGGAGCATCTACCAGGCGTTGTGACAAAGGAAGCTATTACAGTATGCATGGAGCTTGACCGTGGGGAGAACATAAGAACGGTAGAAAATCGACGGAATAGCGAGACCGAAAGAAAGCAAGACGACAAATCAAAAGATCAAGAGTAAACACCTGCAGTGTCTGAATCACACAATCTTCGCCCAGATATCATTTGCTCTTTTGGGCCTCCAAAACTATGGTCTTGTGCTCGGTCGCCAGTATTGGCCGTTTGACTGTTGAGTGGACGCCCGAGGCAGGAAACCAACCGCAACGCCTTCATAAGTGTTCATCCAAGCTGAAGGCTCCGGTCCGTACGAGGGAGTTGGGTAAATCCATGATAGGGTGCCAAGGCGACCAGCTCGCAGTTGACACGTCGAGCACTTGACAAGATCTAGCCCGTGTACGCACATGCAAGGCTGCAGGAAGGCAGCCTCCCTCCCGTCTACGTCTGTGAGAAGAAGCGCATTGGTCAAATGACATATTTCGTCCTCGTCCTGCGATGAGCAAGGAGAAGAGGGTGGTTCTGATTCGACGTCCGTATGTTGTGTGATGGTAGGTGATAGCTCTTCCTCAATGATTTCCGCGGGCCTTGGAGCGCTTGACCACAATGGCCCGGGCTGATAGGGGAGCGCCGCTGAGAGGCATCTGATCCAGTCGGAAGGGTTGTAACCACGAGGCACCTCATGTGATGCTTCGGGGACCGAGGCAGAGTGCTTTGTGCCACGATCACGGATCCGGAAATGCTGCTTGTCCTTTCTGTGGTCCCGAAGTGACCACCAAAATTCGAAACTCTTCCCGCAGACGTTGCACTTGGGGCGATGCTTGGCAGCATGGTGTTGCTGCCTAGCTTCTTCCGAGTGAAATCTTCCCGTACAGTAGGCACATTCAAAGAGGCAGCGGTTTTTCCTTGTGTGCCGGTCGAAGGACTGTTTGGAGCTGAACACATTGTTGCACCTTCCACAGGAATAGTCCGACTTGTGCTTGTCAGCCCGATGCTGGCGGGGTGGATCATCGGGTTAGCATTACGGATGATCTCTGAGGCGAGTGCTAACCCTTCGTAGAGCGCCAATAGTCCTGAAGGAACGACCTGGGCACAAGGAACAATGTCGGACAGCCATTATGGCCGTTGCTGGAAGAGTGCAGCGTGGGGACGGGGCGTACTATATATCGCATCGGCGTGGGAAGGGCTTGGGTACAGAGCTGGATGGCTCGAGCATGTACAGGAGCAAAGGTACCGCATCCAAAAAGGGGGCTATATCAAGGGCACGAAAGCAAGGTCAAGGGACGGCCGCGACTCAAAGGAAAGATACACTGTTCAACTAATGAGAGCGGCACGTCGGTACCAAGCGGAGCGTAGCGCTATTGATGATCGTGCCCCGCTCGTGTACGCGACAGCCCTGTGGTCCTTGGGACAACACCGTCTATGCGTCAAAGTACGGGAGTTCGTCATTCCCGTGCGAGAAATCTGATAACAGCAAGTCTGCTGGAAACAAAGAAGTAAAGCGTTAGCTTGCGCCAAGAAGATTGCAAGATGGACGTACCTCGGAATAAAAGACGAACTGTCCAGGACGGCGAAAAACTCGTCGTGTAAGTCCTCCCAAAATCCGATATTCCATCAAGGGGTTCGAAACGACCGGTTGTTCCAGCGGACGAGGAGTTTACAGAGTCACGGAGCGACGGTTCAATTGAGGCACTTGAAGGACTAGATTTCACATCGATGTTGTGTAGTCAAATGATACGCACTGACACTGACGAGTAAGTTCTTGTCATCTGCCATTGTTAGTCGCATGGCTGTGCACTCGGTTACAAGAGCACAACTCATTTAGCGAGCTTTGGGAACCCAACGCTGGCAGGGCCCCGTATAAGAGCTCGTGTGGTACCTCCCACTCCCGTCAGATACCCAGAATGCGCCTCTCCTCGCTACTCCCGTTCGTGGTCAGCGCCGTTCTGATACCACAAACATATGCCTGGGGCGCCGTCGGTACGCGTCGTAGCACCCCAAAGAGACCTCCCACTCACGACGATCCACAGGCCACGAAGTCGTGGCGACCATCGCGCAAATGCACCTCCACCCGAGCGTGATGCCCAAACTCTGTGACATCCTCCACTTCACTGAAGAGGCATGCCACCTCGCGCCCGTCGCGGCATGGGCCGACCGTGTCCGCGTCCAGCCCAAGTACAGATGGACCGGCCCACTCCACTACGTCAACGCCATTGACGACTATCCCAGTGCCACCTGCGCTTTTCCCGGTCCACAGGGTTGGGCGGGGCGGACACACATCAACGTTTTGAACGGGATCCGGAACACGACCAACGTGTTGCAAGAGTTCGAGGCGTACCGCAGAGCGGGCGTCCCGCTCGACTTCAAAGATGAGGACGAAGACGACGATACGCCAAACTACGTCCAAGACGCGCTCAAGTTTCTCATCCACTTCATCGGCGACATGCATCAACCGCTGCACCTCGCCGGACGCGACCGTGGCGGCAACGAGATCAAAGTCGCCTTTGATGGGCGTACCACGAGTGCGTGTTCCCGTTCCCGTTGCATTCTCTCACTGACCCTTGGCTGACCTGCCTGGCACTAGACCTCCACTCTGTATGGGATGGCCTCCTGATTTCCGAGCGCCTCCGCACCCTCCCCCGAAACTACACTCGCCCCTTGCCCTTCCCAGATGTCGAATCCCACCTCCGAGGTACTATCTACGATCCCTACATTCGGCGTCTCGTCTGGGAAGGCCTCCTCGGGAAATGGAAAGACGAACTTGAGGGGTGGGTAGCATGCCCCGCGCCGTTCGCCCGCCAAGAAGGACAAGGACAAACACAAGGACAGCACCAGCACCAGTCACCGCCCGCATCGACGTGGCAAACTGTCCTGGCCCTCTTCTCCTCGTCCCGCAAAGGCGATGAGCACGAGCACGCGCGGGACGGCGGGCTTGGCGTCGACGACGCCGATCTGTGTCCGTACGCTTGGGCGAGCGTGATACATGAACTCAACTGCGACATCGTCTTTCCCAAGGAACTCGACCTCGCGCCGCTCGACGGCCTGGCGTCGTCGTCAAACGACGACGAGGGATGCGCTCGTGGTCACGCATCAGAAGACGAGGACGTGTACGACGCGCAAGCGGCGAGGAAATCGCACTATCTGGAGCTGTATACCCCTGGTTATACTGGAGTGATCAAGGAGCGTTGGATCGTCGAAAAGTTGTTGACCCAGGCGGGCATTCGGCTCGCTGCCGTCCTCAACTGGATATTTGCAGAGCCGACTGGGGACGAGTTGAACGAGGGCTATATAACGTTGTAATTTAGCTGTTATTTACTGACGAGCCACGCGAGATATCCGTGGAGTGTACTACCCCTAGAGCATAATGGATTCTCTCAAGACGAACCGAGTCAAATCATTCCGAAATTCGTGTCTAGAGAGAAAAGGATGTACTATCGTATGTATTCGCCAAGCTCAGAAACGCCTTTTCGTAGTGCTATCATCGCCGCCCTCACAGGCGCGTGATCAACTGCTTGATCCCAGACATCCACAGACCAATGTCGTCTGTCTGTGACCCCCTCGTAAGTAAATCGACGTGAATACTGAGCGCCGACTCCCGATCGTGCGCGGCCATTGCTACCGAACGTGGTTAGCAAACCCCCGCAAAGCGCGAATTACCAACGCGTACCTTGGACGAGCACCAACAACTGGTCCACTACAGGCTTGGACAGCGTCTCGCAGTTGAGCGCGTCAAAGAGTGGGTTGATGCGCCGCTCGAGGTCGTCGGCCATGCGCTTCTGTTGAGCCTACGCATACATTGTCATTCCCCGCTCCGACGCGCGCATATAGCAAAAAGACTTACGGGCGCAGTCTGTTTCAAATGCACCAACTGTTCCGTCAGCACGTCATAGATTGGCAATGCCGACTCGGGGATGTGGGTGCGGTCGCCGGGTGCTAAACGGGGACCGGCGTTGAGCGATAAGACACAGATTCTGAATGGCATTCAGTCACTTACGGTATTTCGGCGGAGGAGGACCTCTCGGCTGAGCTGGCGCACGTGCGGGGGCAGGTTGGGCACTCGGACCACCCTGAGGAGGGCCATGCTGCTGAGGCGGCAACCTAGCCAATGGATGTTGCGTCTGGGGGGGCCCTCTTGCCTGAAGTGGTGGGCCTTGGCTGATAGACGGTGGTGGTGCTCCGTATGATCCAGCATGTGGGTGAGCCTGGGAAGGAGGCGGGACATATTGGCCCTGAGGAGCTTGCGCGACGGGGGGCCCGTACGGTCCTTGAGTGTGTGATGGAGGCGGCGCATACGGTCCTTGAGGGGCTTGTGAGGGAGGCGGCGCATATGACCCTGCTTGTTGCTGCAGAGACGAGGGGCCTTGGCTAGGTGGCGGGGGTGCATATGAGCCAGCGTGCTGTGGGACACCTGCGGGGATTGTTGCGCCTGGAGGCGGCGTTGCGCGCGCATACGGAGCGGGAGGTGGAGCTATGCCACGTGGAGGTCCCGGGGGGGGCGTGGCTCTCACGTATGGTCCAGGTGCCTGTCCGAGTGGAACCGACCCCAACGAAGGTGACGTATACTGGGGCCCACCGGCAGGTGGAGGTGGTTGCACAGGCGGCTGACCCGAGGTAGAGATAGACCTCCCTGGCGGCGGCCCCGGTCTTGTCTGTGGCGGTGGCCTCTGCACGCTCGCAGGCCGTGGGGGTGGAGGTAAGGATGCGTTTTGTCCATGGCTCGCGAATGGAGACCCTGGCGTAGGTGGCGACTGCGTTGCATTTGGGAAAGGCGCAGCAATAGGTTCCGGTTTACCGACATTAATCGAGCTGGGGGTGCGCGCTGCTTTGGGGAGAGGCGGGTCATTCCAACCTCCGTTTTGCGGACGCAAAGGAGGTACACTGGAAATTGGGGGACGGGTCGGGGGCGGAACAGCAGACCCACCAAGAATGGGTGGCTTGACGAGAGGATTGGTTGGTGCATATTGGTTGTTGTAGGGGGGTTGGTATACAGCCGGAACTGGTGCATACGTCGGCTGAACAGAAGCATATGGCCCACCTTGCGTCGAGACCGCGGGGACCGGCGCACTCGGAGGTCGATAATTGATGGGGCCCGTCTTGGAGGCGATGCCGTCGTCAGGAGTAACATCGTTGACTGAACTGAGTACACGTGGTGCTTGTCCAGACAAAACCAACAACCGCCCGCGCACCGCTGCCAGGCTCAAGGCGGAGCCCCTGTATGCCACTGGAATTAACTCCAAATACTCCACGGCCTCCTTGACAAGACCTTGCGCGGCTAGCATCTCGGCGTACTCGAAATACCTGTCGTAGAGTGCCGCAAGTTTATAGGTTTTGATCGCGCTCGGCGCAGCCTCAGCAGGCACCGCAAGGTCACCATCCACATATTTGACAGCCCCACGGAAGATGGCAACCTTCTCAATGAACGTCTGCAAGGCATGTGCGTGGGTTGCATAGCGCGAGGTGGACTCAGGGCCATCAAAAGCCTTGACTCGACGACCTTCTTCCTCCGCCAACTCCTCGATCCAGATATTGACCAGTCTCTCGAGACGTCCAGCAGCGAGGTATGTCAACGTGGCTGTCTTCCTCAACTCCAGCGCATCTGCAACATCGTCTTCCGAGCCAACTTGGCTCTCAGCACGGAGAACACCGGCTTGGAATTCGAGTCGGGCACCAAGCTGCTCTGCCAGCCCCCCAAAATCATCCCCGCTTGCAAAGGTGCAAAGTACGACGAAGACTTCTGCCCATTCGGTCAAGTCCGCATTTTGCACAATGTCGTCAAGATCGTTTGTAACGATGCTCTGGAAGAGGCGAAGGTAAGGGTGCTCGGCGGTTTGGCGCTCAAAATACGCTTTCTGAGTACGTTGCAGGAGGTCATCGCCACCCCTGATGGCAAGAAGGAGAGCGTCAGCATAGCGATCTGCCGAGAGAGAAAGCTCCACGGCGCTGGAAAAATCTCCAAGCACCAAAGCGCGCGTGATGAGCCTATCTGTCTCGCTTTCATCAGCAGGATAAATCCTAAAGGTGTTGTTCTTGGCGCTCAGGCTCTCGCTGGCGACGCTGGAGGGTCCACTTCCGATGGTAGCGGCGACACTTGAGTCGATTCCGTAGTTAGTATGGGGTACAACCATCGTTCGTGTGTCGTTGACATCGGAACCTTGAGCCATGGCACTGAAAAAATCGGCTCCAGTGCCCGTGCCAAAGGTTCCAATGGCGGCATCGTCCCCAAAGAGCGAGGGCGCTGTGGTGGTCGATTCCCCGTCTGCAGGTGGGGCATCGGACGCGGATATCTCTGAACCGGTCTTCTCTGTATCTGTTGCTTCCACCTCGGGCTCTGGTTCAGGGTCCGCGAAAGAAACCACGGGATCACGGGGACCAATGCCACACGAGCTCTCGTCCTCTACGTGACTGAGCGTGGGGGCAGCGTAGGCAGCGAGCTGCACCCGCGCTTCTTTGAGTTTAGCAGCGGCTTCTTCGATCCGTGCTTTGACTTCTTCCTTCGAATAGCCCAGAAGCATAACTAGCTCCTCCCTCGAGTTTGATCTAAAGAGACTCAGTAGAGCCTTCCACGTTTCTTCAGCCCCCGACTGCTCGCCCGCCCCGCCCTGAGCAAAGCCCTCCAGTTTACCCTCCTCTTCCGCCGCCCTCAGCTTCTTGACCCTCGCCACAACGGTCTCCTCACTAATCACACCTCTCAAGTGCACAACACTGCTCTGCGTCTTGCCGTGTGCACTCGGAAGGTTACTAACGGTCACCAATTTGCCGCCAAATCCAAAAGAGGCGGAAACAGGACAGCGGAGCCAACGCGGGGGTTGCTTTAGACTGAGACTAAATCCTTGCGTACCCTGGTCTGTAGGAAGGGTGGGTAGAGGTCTATCAAACAGCTCGGCACCGGATGGTCTTGGGGTAGCCGGGACAGAGGAGGGAATGGCATTGGTTGACTGCAAGGAGTGAATACCGATGGTACCAGAGAAGAAGGCAGTGGCGAGGAGATCGGGATTACGTGGACACCATTCTACCTGGAACGCCCAGTTCTCTGCGGAAGGAAGCTATGTTGCGGAATAAGGGATGTGTTATCATAGAGGCGATGGTGGACGAAATTAAATGCAATGAAAATTCACAATCAAAAGAAGATATTTGAACACACGTACTTCTCCGATAATTTCCGAAGTTTGTGGGTTCCAGCACAATGCGCGATTGTCTTTACCGCAAGACAGTAACAAGTCCGCGTCTTGTTTACACCAAGATAATGAAAGGACACCCTTCTCATGTCCAGTGAGTATCTTGATATGTCGCTGTCAGCGGGAAGCGTAGAAATAAGTACTTGATATCAACTCGCCTTTTCCGGTGCACGTGCGTTACGAAGATCCCAAACCATGATGACCGGTGACATATCATCCTCAGAGGCGGTGACAAGTCGTGTGGCCTGCATCACGCAGTCAGCAAGAACATCCAACACATAACCACCACCTACATTATCAGGGTGCCATGCAATTGCGCTCATGCCCCTCCGTCCGCCAACAGCCATGCCAGTACTGACAGTGCCCCCGAGCGTGCCTGCTCCACCACCATATGCAAGAGCCACGACCTCACGTTTGCCACGGAGATCCCATACAACCGAGTATCCGGAACTGCTCGCACCAGCCAGAACATATTGCACCTGTTGATTCCACGCGACGGACGTGATCTCGTCCAACTTCGAGCTGCGATTGCCTGGTGTAGGAGAGTAAGGTTTCGAGGGATCATTGAGATCCCAGATATAGACCTGTTCGTGCATGCAGACGCGTCATCAGACGAAGTTAGGTGAAAGTGGAACGAAGCTCTGGGTACTGACCTCCCCATTCACTGCACCAGAAGACAAAAGGTTGGTTTGTACTGGATTAAAGTCAAGCCCGCGGACAGGTCCAGTATGGATCGTGTTGCGGAGGATGAGTGATTCGGATGCACTATAGAAACGACGCGGTGATCAGCGCCACCCTCGAAATCGATGAGAGGGAACGAACTCTACGTGTGCAACGATCTTCGCAGGGTCCCACAGTGCAAGTTCGCCATTCTCCATGCCCGCGGCGATCACGCCGCGTGAACGGTCCTTGTGCACCTGACCCCATGCAACACGGTTAAATCTAAGAACGCACTGTATCTGAACACGCGACACAGCTGGGATGGTGCAAAATTACCTCGAGTTATCCGTGACGAATCCTACAGGTTTTGAATCTATATCGGCACCAATGTAGATTTCATCCTTGTTCATGAAGTCGGGTTGCCATATTTCGAGCTGGGATTCGTTGGAGAAGGACTCGTCGAGAGCACCAGCAACACTACCAGTTGCAATGAACGGGAGGGAAGAAGTTGGCGACCAAGCGAACGTCGCTGTCCTGTAGATTTCTTTTTGCTTCATCGTGGCCAGGCTTGGCGTTCTCACAAGTAAGTGGTAGACCCAACAAATGAAACTTGTAGCTGCTTTCGTGTCATATGCGCCGGCCCTATATATAATGCAATCACGTGATTTGTACAGCCTAACTACACTACAACTCGAATGTAGGCAGTCGAATAGTGTGATCAAGTCCACAGAGAGCATCGGTAATTTGACCACAATTCCAAGAGTGCTGTAACAGGAACTTGAATCAGCGACGAGTTCAAGTATATCAAAGGCAGTCTCAGAAAAAAATCCATCCATCATAAATGATCGGACATATGCTTGTATAGGTAATGGACATCCTCGACATGAAATGTACAGTGGATAAAGGTGCTCACCCAACGCTGCTGTACCATCACAGAAAGCTACGAGGTGCAGGACCTGGAAAGACAACGGTGTTAGCTGGGACCCAGGAGAATACAGAAAGGGTCAGTTGGTGATGCATGTTCGAGTAAGGGATCATTGGAGACTATCACCAACTCGAGATGGAACATATCATCATGGAAAACAAAAAAAAACATGTAGGAATCATGCTCACCAAACCACTCCAATAAGAACCCTTGCGCAGAAGATGGTGCGTTATACTCAAATTTAAACTCCGTTGAAGGCGGCATTTAAACTCAGCCCATGAAACAGCAGCCATCATACTCATCTCGAAGTTCGAATGCGATGTTAGTTCCGTCCATCGAGTGGTGCTTATGGTGAGTGCTTTCCGCATATAATTGCAGGCTCTCCGTTATCATTCTGTGATGAATTATCTTAATCAGTTCTGCTTCCGAAAGAGAGCAATCTCTTGTGGACAGCCTTATACCGAATCTCTCAATCCTGATTCCCTCTTTTTTTTCATCATCCCTCGATTCTGACGATACTTCCCGCAGATAAGCCCCCGTTGTTGTCTTCCACCTGCTGCAAATCTGTGTTTGCTAAGTAAGTAGTTCGAGGCATGCGCGCTGTATTTCTTTCAGGACGAAAACAAAGTTTATCCATTCTTTGAGTTTACTCGGTCGTCACGCTACTGCGTGTGCCGCTCATTATTGAGTAATGCATAGCTCGCCCCGTATTGGGGCGGTTGTACGGGCACCGTTGGCTATTGTGTGTCGAGGAACATGAAACCCTGGCTTTTCTGACCTTTGGATGAATTCTTGTTGAACATCGCTGACGTTGTAGTAAGATAGGTACACGCATACTGCTTGTATCTACTAAAGATGAACGCAATGGCGTCTTTTCAGTCTCTGTATCCTTAAGTCTTTGATTCGCAGAGATGGAGCGTTGGAGCCTCTCATTCCTTGTAACCAGCCGTAGTTCCTTGTATCGGCCTTGGCACCTTCCACGTCGTTCAATGTACCATTCCCGCGTCCTACAACCTATCGTATCATCACCTTTCTGACTATTTCGCGACGACTGAGCCTGATGACCTCTGTTACTCTCATATGATGCTCAGAATAGCCTGTGAGGCGTTGGCACCAGCCACGCGCCGGAGGACTCCCGGAGACAGTCTTCCGTCGTTTCTCCAGATAAGTAGTGTTGGGTGTTGCCAGGACACGCTACTAGTACCCCCCGAGAGGCGGTGGTATCTCGTGAGTCGCGGTCACGCGATGAAGTGACTGCGACGGAGTTTGATCAAACACTGTTCAACCGTGACCATCAGAGGAATCAACCACGGGCTTGCTGCGTCTAGTATTAAGGCGTCAGTTAAAGTTTTACCTGCTGAGACGCGGTGGGGTTACGGCGGCTTTTTTGGATATAAAGACAATTCAAGATGGAGATACTCGAGGAACCAGCGGCGAGGGATGGATTGAGTCCACGAGTCTGTATCAGCCTCGGAGGAAATAAACTATTAACACTTGCCACTCGGTTGTTGGTAGTACTGCATTAGCCACTGAAACGCGTTCGACAATACTGTTTGCTGCTACGATCGTATTCACGGGCTAGAGGTGGATCGTAACTTCCTTGCCCGAGACCTGGGCCTGAGATACTACCACTACAAGGACGATATTAGAGCTCAACAGAAACGAGGCGCAACCCAATTGATAGGATGGTTCACAATACAGATGGAAAAAAAAGTCTAGTCGCTACATTTCCGTCACCTCTTCGTACACGGTCTTTCTTTTGCACCCTCTAGGACTGCAGAGATACCAACCTAGGCATCATCCCCAACCTCCCATGCCTTCTCCACAATGGCCATCTGCTGGAACCATTGCTGATAGTCCATTTGCACCGCGTGCATGTGCGGTTGGTTCAGCCCCCTCAGGGCTTCCACCACCCACGTCTGACAATTCCAATCGGCTCGACCTTGCTGAATCGGAACGAGCGAAAAGTGCGTCTCCAGAGTCGCCAGATAGTCCGGTGAGACCCACCCGACGACGTGGCTTCCTCTCTCGTCGTTGTCCCACTTGGAATGTCGATTGTTGATGACCTGCTGAGTGAAGTACCCTGTCTGGAGACTGCCAGCAATCTCGTAGAAGTTTCCGACACCGCGCCTAGTCGAGGTCGGGATGAAGATCGCCCAGTG
Source organism: Nevesoporus exiguus (assembly GCA_038089155.1). Lineage (NCBI taxonomy): Eukaryota > Fungi > Basidiomycota > Agaricomycetes > Boletales > Boletaceae > Nevesoporus > Nevesoporus exiguus. The sequence goes on from JBBPKI010000385.1 coordinate 12,062, forward strand.
GTGGAGTCGGCTACGGCCATCTGCGCGGTCGCCTCTGGAGAATTGGGCAATCTTGATCGGGAGGCAGCCTGAAGGAACCTGGATCCAAGGCTGCCGTTCGTGTACGATTCGATACTCTGGTTTTGCCATAGGTCCGAGACTCGCAGCGTAGGCTTTTGGCCAGGGTCGTAGAGAATGTCAGCAAGGGGCCATAGCATGGAATAGTTATGAACATACCCTTGCAGACAACCATTAACTCGGGGGAGTAACTGCTGGGCTGCATCGTGAATCAAATCTAGGGAAGTAGAACTGGTGATGTTTTCACCGACCTTGGGGAGAACGTTTTATATCGCAAGATGGTCCATCTTGCAGCCTGTTCGTGTGGACGAACAATGGGGATGTGGACGCATTTCTTTTTTGTTCCAGCAGACGTCGTTTCAATCGTCCACGGGCAGGATGGATGCTTAAGCTTTGACGCCTTGATCCTGAATGAGCAACTTGCCACCGACTCGAATATTCTGTGGCGCGGGCGGTATCTGTAGAAATGTGGCCACCGACAATGATTGGCTGTGGTGCGGAAGGGGTCCATCTATCCTTTTACGAATTGTTGGTCTTATCTTCAGTGTAGCCGTCCTGAAAGGTGACGTGGACGTGAAGAGCACCCGATGACCGCCACACCGTCGTAAACAGGAATCCAGTACGGTCAGCCGAAAAAGGGGGGATACCCTCTGTCCCACTGTGAGCTTGACATGTGCAAATGAAAAATTGAACTGGGGGCGCAAGACCGTATTGTGCGAGTGAAGATCTGCCGAGTGTCGACGAATCGCGTCAAGTATGGTCCCCATACGCCGTTGCTAAGAACACCGTTATGTTATGTTGCTTGTATAACGTAAGTCCACTGCTTGAGCAGGGAAAGCGCACCCTTTGTGTCGCAAGCCTGAGCTCACCTTGATACGAGCGGCTCATCTCCTCGAGCTAAACAGAAGCTCTGACTCTTTTGGCTTGTGTCTAGCACAATTAGAAGGTCACCATCGTCAGTAAAATGTTTAGTCCTAACACCTTCAAGCTGACTGCCCGGGCGTGTTGTTTCGATCGTAGTGAGTGAAGATGAAATAGCGCGTACTAATACTAATCAACCGAAAGACAATGTCAGTGGCCTTTGCAGAGGTCCACTGGTTGCTGCCAGACTCAGAATAGTTAGCGACGAAAAATGGTGTGCAAACCGAAGTTTGATAACCTTCAATTTGTGTCTTCACTGTAACAACTGATAGTGGACGAGAGGCCCGGGGACTCGCGCCGCAGCTGTACTTCCGAAAAGCGCGTCGCAGGACGAGGACGTACCATGTGCTTTGGATGGATTTGTCTATGGAGAAGCATCAGCGCCAAGCGAACTGTCACCACCTCAGCCTGCTGGACGATCCTTCTCGTGTCCATCAAGCAGCACTGCCACAATTTCGGATGAAAGCCATATAAGGGTGAACGTTTGAACGTTAACAGAAGCCTCCAATCAGCGTTGCGATCCTGAAGACGTTGAAAGACAGCATCCCGCAGCACTCGCTGTGCTCCGGATAACCTCGCGTTGCGTTATTTCGAAAGAGTCGCTCATAAATGTCATTTGCCACGCAAGACGTGAGCATCCTTGGTGTATTCTAAAGCCAACAGACTTTGGTAGTAAGCTATAGCTATTTACTCTCTTAACAAGCCTGCGGCTCTGGGTTTGATGTATATTTATCGGAACTCTCAGATTGTGCGCTCGAGGACTGAAATCGCACCGTTCTCCCCACGAAAATAAGAACAGATATGATTTGTAGTGCGATGAACGCAATCAAAAATTCGAATGCTGCAGCACGCCCCTTGAATGATGCTACAGAGGGTTGTACACTCGTTTGGACGGACGTGGCCACAGAGGAAACCACTGCGCCACCGAGTTGAAGCGCACAATTAAACACCGCACCAACTGTGCCAGCCACCTCCGGTGGGGTTACGGCGAAAATGGCAATGCTAGGCAAAAGGTTGAATGACAGAAGATAGTAGTGACAATCTAGCTCACTTTGTCGTAGCAAACACGATGGCTGTCCCTGCGGTGCCTAGCAGGAATCCAGGGAATACGACAGGCCAGTAGCGGCTAGCACTGTCTGCAAAGGGGAGAAAGACCGTTCCAGCGAGGATGAGAAACAGACCCCCCAGAAGGATGTACTTGGCTGCAAATTTCTGTTGAAGCGCACTCGATAAAGGCATAAAGGGAGCTGAGAAAAGCCCTATCGGGAGGCTGGAGAAACACAAGCATTGATAATTATTAGTCGTGGAAGAGGCGGAAAACGACACGCACAAGTGAACGGCGGAGTTAATGGCGCTCCACAATTGCACCTCTTGCCAGTACCAACCAAACATCAAGTAGACGGTGCTCCACCATGCGTAAGGAAGAAGACCAAGTATTGCCAACGGTGTAAAGTTCGGATATGACCAGAAGCTTGGAGGACTAATTCAAAAGGATCACAAATCCTGACTAAGAGAGGTGTCAAAGGCACATACAGGGAAGCATGATCCTCTTGGATGCGTGCTTCCAAGACAAAGAACGAACCGAAAAGGAGAACAGACAGGAAAAGTGGGACTAAAACAGTTGCCGTTTCCCATCCATCAGTGGAGCCGGACGTTACTGCGAAGATAAAGAGAACTAGTGCGGCTTCGCACTTTTAAGTAAGGCATAGCTGTCGAGGCTTGCATGTCACTCACCGATGAGTAATGAACCACCAGCCACGTCCAATCTCTGAAGCTGCTTCAAGAGGCTATACTTGTTCTGTGGGCGAAGTGGGCGTGGGATGAGGAATGTACAAGTAATTGCAATGAGTAATGCTAAAATGGCCGAGAGGTAGAAGACCCAGGGCCAAGTCGCATAAGATACGATCAAGGCTCCGACGATTATGCCGAGAACTGCAGGGAATTCAAGACAAGGAGAGTGACCACCGTGCAGAGAGAGGCTCACTATTACCAAGCGCTCCAGCGGCAGCAAAGGCACCAACGGCTTTTGCTTGTGCCTCTGGATTAGGGAAGGTGTGAACTAACAAGTGAAGTGATGACGGGATGCTCAGGGCGGCACCTGTGTTCGTCAATAAGTAAAGAGTTGGAGGTCCGAGCACTAAGTATTTGATGCTTAACCGATGCCGGACAAAGCTCGCAGGACCAGAATCGTGATACTGTCACGCGCAAAGCCGATTCCAAGGGACAAAAAGCCGATAAGGTAAACACCGCCCAAAAAGACAATTTCTAGGGGAAATTGGTATCGAAAAAGCATGGGGAAGGCAAGCGGGCAGCGTACTGGGGTCGTAAATGTCACTCATGCGGCCACTCTGTGCCGCATACAATCAGTTAATCAAGGCAGCAAGAAACGAACGAATAATTACAAGGAGTAGCAGGGCGGCAAAAGAGAGCTGATAAGCGCTATTGAGCCATACAGATTGACTATCATTGAGCCCTGTACTCATAGCAATGACTGGGATCGCCGAGAACAAAGCTGAAATGTTGATAGTGTCGAGAAACTGAGCAAGACAGAAGAGTGAAAGAAGGACTATCTTGCGGATGGTAGATTGTTCCGCTAGAGGGTTTCTTGCGAGCTCGACATCCATGTTCAATGACGGAAAGAAATGGTGGAGGGAGCTGCTATATAACGTATCCCATGTCTGCTGTAACAGGTGGGCCGGGTAGGTGTCTTGTTGCGGGGGATCTGGATGACCAAGAGAGTCCAGACCTCAGTCGAGGCCTGTAGCCCGGGTCCGACATGATAGTAACGATATTAATGTAAGGTGCTTGTGGATAATCGTCAACCCGATGTTACAGAATATACCAACCTTATGGTCAACGAAAGTTGGCGTGCGATATACGAACTCGGTCTCTTGGCTACTCGGGTGACTGCTTTGACACCAACGATGGACAATTGACGTGCACCTATGGAATATCAGCCTTCTTTGTGACTCGCAGCGGGTTCGTGCAGCGGCTCTAACGACAGCTTAAGCCCCGAGATGTTTCAAGACAGCAGACAGCGGCGGTACTGAGCTGCGACTTGACATCCATACAGATGATAAAGTCGATCGATCATAGTGTTTGGCACATTACGTTCAATCTTCATGACCCGCAAAAAGTAATAAGTTACAAACCAATACAGCCGCAAGGACTGTGAGAAGAGGACCGACCATCGGACACGGACAGCCAAGTCGGAGTGGCCGTGAAATGTTTTAGGTGGCTGCGGCCCACTCCTCGCTGGATGACTCTGAACCGCGCTCATACAAAAAGACCTTGTCGCAGTGGTTCTACTAATCACAGCTTCGAATGTCTGCATCGTCCCTGGTACTGCTCCGAGGTAGGTAGCAACTGAGTCGTAGCTGTGAGGTTCACCTGTTCAATTCAGGGCCCCGAGGATCGGTCGGATTCAACCCGGTTGCACTCGACGATCCGGCCGGATCTAGATCCAACTCATCAACCTAATGGCAGAAGTTCCTCCCCGTTTCTTCACGCACGGCTTGTTTGAATCGAGCACCTGAGTCTGCCGTTTCCAACGCTGGGGTTGTCATTCTCAGTAAGCCGAATAGTTAAGGCGAGATAGTCATCTCAACGCTGGTTGACTTTGTTCGACATGGGTTTAGTGCCACCTCGCCATCTGTCATCGGCGGTGGATTTGCCTCACGGTTTGGTCGTCTCGCTGAGGCGCTTTCAGAGTTCAAATCTTTACTCGATGAATGTTTCGTTACACCCTGCATGACGTCCTCCATACTTTACTGAACTACGTTACAACAGGGAGCTGTCAACGAGCACCGGTCCCATCTCTGGCCTTGTGCTGTTTTTGCACCCATTCGGCACGAGAGAGATCCATCTCTTTTCCTTGATCTCTAGGCCTTTATTGGCGAGATATCTCTCACTCTCGAACTGCCAATCGTCGTAGCCACGTACCCACTGCCCCAGGCCATCACAGTATTCCTTCACTTGTGAATTCAGTGGTTCATCCCACTCAGGAAGTGCTGCCATAGCAGTGTGGAATTTTCGTTCCAGTTTAGTGTGGAAGTCTTGGGCCCAGAGCATCGCACCATTCACGTCCGTCCCAAATTCATTCATCACGATCGTGATAATATTGTGGTTCGCATCTCCACGGGATCGCTCGACATTGTAGGATACGAGATCCTGCAAAACGATTACTTATGTCTGTATAATGCTATATGACGAACATCACTGACGTTGTCCATGGAGATCATGTCGACGGATGCCAAAGCCATTTCTTGGATCGCAGGGTGCGACATAACTTCATCAGGAATGTTGAGAGCTAGTTCCAATAGAGCAAATGCAGGTTTCATTGCGATTGTGTCGCGCCGAATGTCGATATAGCTCTTGATATCGCGGATGCGACGCCCACTTCTGTCGAGGGCTTGCTGCATGACGCCTTCGAGATACTCGTTGAAGGTTGCAACAAACCTCTTCTGGGACTGCCTGCTTGCGTATCGTATCGTGCGCTCCCAGAACCTATGTTTGAGCAAATGTCATTTTACAAGTTCACAGAAAACCAGTAAGGCACCTACTGACGAGTCATTTCCCCGCCAGCCCATTCTCCTTTTGGTTTTGGTTTATGTGGGTTGCGGAGAGCATCCATTATGACGTCCTTCTGCTCCTGAACCTCAGAAGGCTCGGACACATCAGAGCACTCATCGATGAAGAAGGCAAGGTTCATGAAATCGCAACAGGCTCTAAAGTGCTCTAGTAGGACGGGTTGAAAACATTAATTACTAAGTTTGTGACTACTGACCTTTCTTTGCCGTTGGATAAGTTAAGCTGGCGAGGTGACCTGCCAAACAAGGGAAGTAATCGCATCGGAATACTAGGCCAGACGCAAGCTCACTGTGGCTGCAGCGACTAAAGTTGCGCTGTGTTTCCGGGCTCATGGCATAGAGGCTCTCCATCCAAGCATCAGAATCCTTCGTCACTTCTGCATGATGTGGGTTGATACGACGTGGCCAAGGCCATCTTGCAAGAGTGTTCGGAATGAAGATCTTGGGGCTACATTCATTGTTATCTTTCTCCTCGATGATCATCTTTTCTGAGACGAAACCATCGTGTTTCTTGGTGACTAGCGCAAAGACAGCACAGGAGGATAGGCCTATGAATGCGCCGAGAAGGAGCAGAGTGTAAGTTTCCATACTAGTACGCGGAAGTTAGTTTGAGCTGATGGAGCTCCTGGATTTATATCTAGAGGGTCTTCAGCAAACCGGTCATTCGTTAAACCCGGTGGCTCGCGGCTGCCGATGACAAGCAGTGGTCAAGATTACGCAGGTCAGGGTCTTTTAGTTGGTACAATACTGTACCTGGTCATAGTCATAGCCTTGGTACGTATATCCTTCCCTCATTAGGACATCGCATATTGGCAACTTTATTCCATATGGCCACACACCACATCAAGGTTTATTGTGAAATTTTGCGTCGGAGCCTCCACAGGGTGTGAAACTCATGGGTGAGGCAAGCCTGCGCAGATCTTATCGAGAATGCTTCGCTGTTTGCACTTCCGGCTTTCTAACGACCACGATCATTATCGCAGAACGCGTGCCTACGACAGGTACGCAGTCCTTCAACCGCATCGTTCCAGCCCCTGGGAAAAAAATGTGGAGCCCACTTGTCAGACTCACAACCGGTACCGATTAAGTGTCTGTTCCGAGCCGGTTTCTGTCTGCGTGTCAGACATTAATCGGTACCGGCCATCGCGGCAGAGACATGGAGGCTTGTCACACTGGTGGACGGGACTGAGACGTTATCAGTTCCCTTACGACCGATAGACTGTCCTCAGAACAACCACCATGGAAATGTTTTGATCACAGTAAGGGAGAAACATTTGCAAGGGGTTAGGCGTATGGATGGATGGCAGCTATTGGTGTACACGGACCTCGGATGGTCAGGCCTCAGGAATAGGGACTGCATGTAAGGTGTGTCGAGCTTCAGAGTGATTGACATGGTTCTTCAAGCCGGTAACGTATTGCTGCTCCTTGATGCGGAAAAAGCCCTGGTTAAGCCTCGTGCAGTCAACCAGCGAGTCGTCGGACGCGACTCGGTACTCAGCCGCCGTACTCAGCAGAGCATGTTTTGAGTGGGGTACAAAACCAAACATCTCTACACAATGAACTGAGGTCCTGCATGGTATCATTTGACACAGATGATAGCTAGTATCTCAGGAAACGAAGGGTCATAGAACGAGTAGACAAAAAAAGGACGCAGCGACAAAAAAAAACCACGGAACGATGAGACGACAAGTGAGACAACGAAACGACTGCCGGAATTATAATGAACGAAGTGGAAGAGGGCACATGCATCATCAGAATTAGACAATCTTCAACACTTCCGCGGGAATACGACTTGGGTTTATCTGATGAGAGATCCCTCGGGCAGTGATTTCATGATCGGCGGCAACCCGCCTGTATCGGCCATTCGACTGCTGCTGCAGCAGGAGGGCGTTAAACGGGAGCCCGAGACGGGCGATAAGTTGGAGTGCGTGGGTGTAATGGTCTATTTCTGGGGAAGAAGAAGACGAGGTAGTGGAGGGACCATCATCGAGCCAAGGATGTATCAGGACTAGTTGACGTGGGATCCTCAATGCCCTCACATCCACAGTCGAGATCACCACTTGGCCAATTAATGAGGCAAAGGCGTGAAAACGAAGTCGATCGCCTCCCGGGTTGACCTTCTCCACAGCAAATGCGATACAAGGGAGTTGTAAGCAACCTCGCGAGAATGTTGGCTTGGGAAGTCGAAAGACTCGATCATAGAATGCTAGCACTTCCCCATGATCCATTTGAGTGCGCAGCTGGTGTACACGCGCATTGAATGCATTGTCGTCCTTTGGAAGCAAACGAGATGATATTTGGCTATAGACGGCAAGCGAGTGAGGAAAAGCGGAGTTGTATACTGAAGACTTCCCAGTCCATGCGATGGCAGATAAATCTCCGGTGTGAGTGATGATGTTCTCAAAGAGCTCACAGAGCGCTTTCTTCTTAGACCCCGGACGAGGTATGATATTACTGGAGAACAGTCCAAGGAGCGAGGATGCGATATTTTCCTCCGATGATGCTTCGTGTGTTGATGCTAAGCGTAGTTTTTCCTTCACTCCTAGATCCCTCAAACGGATACTGGTGGTCTCTGGGGAGAGTGCCAAAGCCTTTTCCAACTCTTCCCTGATGGTGGGAGAGTCCTTGTGGTTGGCGTGCAGGTCATTCAGATATGGTTCCCAATCCCGGCAGTAGAATCGAATAACCTTCGATGCAAGAACCTCCATTAAGGTCCGAGGACGACTCATCCATCGGCTCTTCGTCAGGCCACACAGTTCTGAAGGAGAGAGGACATCTTCCAAATAGACGAGTGTCTCCGATGCCTCCTCGTACCAGCCGTACACGGAAGTTGCTGATTGCCCCAACATGACGCTCGCATCCTGGTCAATACAGCAGCTATAGGTCCAAGCCCATCGATATCCGTTCGCGCGGGCCCTTTCGCAGAATTGGCGGATCACTTCCTTCAGTGGCGATTCGTCGGGCTCCCGGTCAGATTCAACCCGGTTGGCGCTCTCCAACCTTGGTTCCTTTCCTTCCCAAGTGTGGGAGAACATGACCCATTTGAAATATTGCGCCACAGTTTGACGAATGCGCGTCTCATCTATTTTGGTGTTCGCGATCTCGGATATGAGCTCCTTGAACGGCGAGTCCGATTCAAATATATGACACCGTTCTTGTGCATCGCACAACCGGCCCGCTGTGACGTTGATGAGGACAGACGGGCAAAGGCCGAGCATCTGCTCGATGGCAGCGTTGATAGCAACGATCGCCTCTTTATAATTTTGCCGTAGTCCTGTAAAACATCTCAATGAATGCGCTTCGCAGTAGTACTGAACTGCGTACGACGTATTTCTGCATCCCGAGAATTTTCATTGATCGAAACAACATGAAAGAGAGCATCGTATGCCTCCCCGTAGTCTTGTGCACCATGAAGCGCCCTATACTTCAATGTGTATCCCCGCAGCGATGACGGGTCTAGCCTGATCACCTGTGTATGGGGATGACGAATCAGCCGGTGGTAATCACATGTAGTATGATATACGTACTTCATTTGCGTCTGACAGCGCATCTTTCCATAACTCTTGCAAAACCCATGCCTCGCTCCGTCTGACGAGAATGTCTATTGGATTCGAGGGGTTGAGAGCCAACGCGGAGGTGTAGTGTGTGATGGCATCGGTATAGTCCCCGGCGCTGAATGCAGTGTTACCAGTTATATTGAGTATGGAGACATATTATTTTGAGAGGTCTAAGGGTGCGTGTCATGCATGTCCACCTGATTCGCGTATCAATACCCACCCGCTACCCATTTCGCTGTTGTTTCATCCTTGCGTATCTCCTCGCCGAAGGTATTGAGAATCTTGACAAGCACCTTCATGGCCTCTTCTTTGCGGCCAGACGCATGGAGTTCTTTGCAATGACACTGCAGCGCCGTCATCTGAAGCCGGCCGAACGTCCATCCAAATATCTTCCCTCAGGGGTCAGTATACACCATCGCATCAACAAAAGTGACCTACAAGCGAGATTGTCTCTAACTCAGTGCCAGTACAGGTTGCGGCGAGCTCTCGTCCCAGTTCCAGCGACTGGACAGCCCGTGCATAGTCACCTTGCATCAGATACATTTTCCCAAGCACCTAGGTGAACCGTCATGTCTATGCACACAGCCCGATCCATGTGAGATACCTGGGCGCAACAATACAGCATCTCATCATCCCTTGGGGCGGCCATCAAGCGGTCGACATGTGAGATAGCCTCGTCATATTTTTGGGCTACCAATAAGAGGATGGCCTAGGGACACAGTTGCTCAGTGGTGACAAAGTCAATCATACTTGTAGATGAATCACGAGCCTTGGTGACCAAGAGTATGTCTTTCTCGCTCGTGCTACCATTCTCGCACACGAAGTCCAATACCTGCATTGACTCAACCAATTTACCCTCCCCGATATATGTGAAAGCCCTCGCAACATAGCCTATAGCTGACAGTCGAATGCTAATGGACTTCACGGGCAGATTGGCTGACATGAATACACAGAGGAAGCGCCTAAAATTACCTTTCCGGCATCCTCACGCGCGGAACCCCAGTCGTTAGAACGTGCGCTCAGGAGTGCATTATGCGCCAGAACGTTGTGGATATCACCACGGGCACATGGTACATCACTGTCCAAGGAAGGTGTGTTTGCATTGATTGAGTTGTGGTGTGCCCATTGCTTGTAATCATCGATTCCTAGTATCAGTTCTTGGGCTCTTACTACTCCCTTTTCCCGAAGCGAGATCTGTAAATTTGACACATCCCGTTGAAGGTCAGCGACCTCTATAGCATGTTGGGCTTTCAATGTATCAAAGGCATCGTTCGCACGCGCAATTTCGTGCTTCTATCACGCGTGTTACAGTCTGAGAGGTAGCCGTAAAATTCAGGTAGACTATTGCTCACCCTCTAGCAAGGCCGGATAATAGAGTTTGTGAGACTTCTGTCAGACCACCAGCATAAAAATCACTTACAGCCTAGATGAGATGCAAGTAGCATAAATTTCCCTTAAGGCAGTAGTACAAGAGAGCCAATAATTGCTCACTTCCTGGATTAGACACAGGGGAAATCCATTTTGTGAGGCAGAAATGAAAGCGCGAGCTAACAATGGCTTACGAGCTAGGCACACGCAAAGTGGACAGTCTGAGAGGGGTGTGCAAGGTCATATCCGACGATCACTCACTTCCTAGATTGACCGGCGAGTATGGTATGGTTTATGAGAGGGCCGTGAAAGCACGAAGGTGCAAACTACTCACAAGCTGGGAAGGATGCAAGAAGTGCGACAGAATCCATAAGACATCTGCGAAAGAACCGTTTAACGGCAACTCACGAACTGGAAAGGATGAGATAAATACGATAGCCTGAGATATAGCAAGGGAACAAGGTCAATGACTACTCACAGCCTGTATGCAATGTCGCAAATATATTATGTGAGATAGATACGAGACCAAGTATTTGACAATCTCTTACTTGCTAGATAAGACGAACAATGGAATACAGTGAGATGGCTAAGAACTCGAGAGGTTAACAAGCACTCACCTCCTAGACGGCATGCCATGAAGACGATATGGTCAGTGAGAAATGTGGGCGCATCAGGTGAACGACAGCTCACAAGCTAGATAGAATGCGATAAGGGATACGGTCAGTAATACAGTCATATTTTCATGGGCTCTATGATCACGCACAAGCTATATCATGTACGAAATGGATTATAGGCCGGTGAGACGGCTTCGGAACTACGAGTTTGACAATAACTTACATTCTGGAGAAGATGCGGCAATCACAATCACATAGGAAAAACCCATACAACCAGAGTTAACAATTACTCACTCCCTATATGCAATTCGGCGATGGGAAAACCCGTAAGAGGACATAAAACTAGTAAATCGCCAATTACTTACGATCTGGACGGAGCGATAGGAATCATGTAGTTCGTAAGGCAGTTGTGAAGGTGGGGATTTGGCAATTACTCACTTGCTAGATGAGATATCCACTCTCTGAGATGGCTTTGAACGCAACGGGTTCATGGTCACTCACTTTCTAAGTAACCGTAAGAGTATATGAAACAAGCTCGGGGTTCATTCACCTCCTAGAAGAACACGAGAAGCACAATAAAGTATTATAAACGAACGTAGTCCATAGCCACTCACGTCCTAGATGAGATGTGACGAGAATAAAGCCCAGTGTATCAGCTGTAAAACTACATGGTTGTCAACGACTCACGAGCTAGATTGAATATGACGAATACGGCGTGATGCTTATGACGATTTTGGAATAGCAAGGAAGTAACAATTGCTCACAGTCTACGAATCGTAAAATGGGTCTGAGCGCATAAATCAAGTCGTTACTCACTTCCTGGATGGTGCGCGACAAGTACGATAAGCTTGAGACCGCTGAGAAGGCACCGATTCGACGGCCACTCACATACTGGATATACATGCCCCAAGGTCACAAGAGGAAGTCATGAGATGGCTGTGAAAGCATGAACTTGAATGCCACTTACTTCCTAGATGGCATGAGAACAAAAAAGACACAGTTGTGAAATGAATGTGGACACTTGGACTTGATGGTCACTCACCGCCTAGATGACGTATGAGATGCGATATGGTGGTGAGAATGCCGCGAAAATATGAATTCTACGACACTCACTCGCTAAGTTGGACAAGGCAAGTGTGATATAGTGGTGAGACGGGCATGAAAGAGTAGAATTTGTTGTTCCTCACGACCTATATGGCATGCCACAAGGACAATATGGCTCAGGTGACCAGAAAGATACGGATTTAATAATTACTCACATCCTACATGGGACATGGGAACCGCCATAAGGTGAGACCACCGTAGGTACGTGGACGCGGCAGTCACTTACTCCCTAATATATTCGGTACGATAAGCAGTCTAGACGATAACTGGATCAACGAACTCACATCCTGGTTTCGGTGCGGCGAACGTCATACGGAATACGTGAGGGCGCCGAAACAACGAAGTTGATAGTCGCTCACTTCCTAGACCATATGCAGAAGACATCATATAGTTTGTGAGAATGGTATAAAACCACGTATACCCGACGATCACTCACGATCTGGATGAAGGGCAGCGAAATATAATTTATGAGACGGCTACGAAGCCGCGAACTCGACGATCGCTCACCTCCTAGACGAATCACGATAAGTACGGGACACTCTGGGAGAGCGTCACTCACGATCTAAAACAGAATGCGACAGGGACGAGCAGGTCTGAAAACACGCGGAAGCGGAAAGTTGGTGATCACTCACACTCTAGATGAAAAGCAATGAGCATAAAATGGTTTATGAGAACGCTGCGAATATACGGAGTCGGTTGGTCGCTCACCAGCTTAATAAGATGCGACAAGTATGGTACAATTTGTGAGACGGTAGTTAGACCATGGAGTAACAATAACTCACTCCCTTCAGAACATGTGAAAAGCGCGGCAGTCTGTGAGACAACTAAAAAAGCGGGGAATCGACGACCACTCACTTCCTAGACGAAATGAGACGGACAGGATATGTTTGATAATTAGTCAGCAGTGTGAGCCGGTGACCACTCACGAACTAGACGAGATAAAACGAAATACCGTTCGTGAGACGCATACGGGAGAACGGACTCGACAATCACTCACTTCCTAAATAGTATGCGACATGTGCGATATGCCATGGTTCACAATACAGAGTGCACAGTGACTTGTAAAAGGGACGTCGATCTGTAACACGAGTCTGTAAGGACTCCAGTCGACGTTGTACGAGACTATATCAGTAGTTACCTGTAACACGAGTCTGTAAGGACTATAGTACATGAGCAAGTGACTATTGTGTAGTGTACAGTGGGCTTACCTCCAGTCGACGTTGTACGAGACTGGAGAAAGCGTGATAGGCGGACGCGCGAGTCAATGGACGCTGTCGTCCAAATATGGTAACCTAATGTAAGTGCGAAAGAATACTAAGTATGTACTAGGAAACGGGATGATCTCCAACATGACTTACAAACTTGGTTGGACGCAAAAACTAAGGTGCTATGCATAAGAGTATGAATTTGATGGTCACTCACTTTCTAGATGA
>JBBPKI010000386.1:0-19886 GCA_038089155.1 Nevesoporus exiguus
CACCGGAGACACCGGAGTTGAGTATGAGGGTGGAAACTCCGAGGGATGAGTGATAGAGGATGGCGGACGGAGGGGCCGGAGTTGGCCGGAGTTGGCGTTATAGGGGAGCAGATGGCTGGATGTAACAGTGCCTCCCCGTTAGGGCCGAGCCCTCGAGGCCATGGTAGCGCGGATGGATGGTCGGAGCCAGTCCGCGGAGGCGGTCAGGCCCCTTTGGAAAGGACGACCGAGACGGATAAGAATGAGTAGTCCAGCGCGTACCAGGCGGAGTCCGGAGTTGTTCACCTCGGAGTGCGAAATGGTTGTCTGGTGCTTGACCAGCTTGAAAACTCATACCACAACTTTCTCCGGTAACGGCCAGGGCTAGCGAGTAGTGGGGCCCTAAATCTGGTCAACGCTGGGGCGCGATGCTGCAGGTCCGCCTCGAAGCTCTCGAGGAGCGGGGGAAAAACGGAGGTAGCGGAGTGAAGCGGAGGAGCGCGGGAAGTGCGAGCGAAGGCGCCGGCGAAGGATGAGGCGCGGCCCGGACAGCGGCAGCGGAGGGTAGGCGCAGGGCGGAGCTAGGTGGCCGGTGGAGAATAAGGAGGTACAGAAGCGGAAAAGGAGAAGGAAGAAAAGAGAAACGGAGGAAAACAGAGGAAACGGAGAGAGAAAACGGAGTTCGGAGTAGTCTAATATTTTGGTCTATGATGATTTTTTATGATTTTCTTCTTTTTTTTTTTTTTATCGATTGTTTCGTTTTTCTTTTTAGCATATGCGGAGACATAGGTAACGAAGTAAAAAGAGAAACGAAGCGAGATGAAAGAAAAGGACAAAAGGAAAGGAAGGACCGAGCCGGAGACTCCTAATCCGGAGTAGGTAGCGGTCCGGGCTTGTCCGGGTACTTCCGGTGGAAGTCCGAGACGAGGTCGTTCGCGTTCCCTAACTCCGTGGCTAGAAGCCAGGAGGTCTCTTCGTCAGTTTCTTCATATCCGAGCCAGCGCACCAGGTACAGGAGTTGGCAGTGACGCCTTCTCCGATCGATCTTGGAGTTGAGGATCTCCGCGATCTCGTACTCCGGCTCTCCGTCGACCTCGACAGGCGGCGGCGGAGGCTGGACACGGTTCGGTATCGTATTCGGAGTTGAAAGTTCTAACTGTGAAACATGAAACACTGGGTGAACGGAACGCATAGATTCGGGTAAACGTAGGGTAAAAGAGACACTGCCCGGATGGGCGATAATCGGAAACGGTCCGAGATTCTTCTCCGAGAGCTTCTTGGATGGTCTAGTGGAACGGAAGTATTTGGCTTTGACGTAGACCAGGTCTCCGATTTTGAAGTCTGGAGGCGTGCTGCGCTTGGCGTCGGCGGGGCCTTGATAGCGTTTCTGAGCTTCCGACATCTCCGACCGGAGGAACTCATGGAGTTCATTCAGGTCGGTGACATAGTCGGAGGCTGCGGAGGAGGTTAGTGGGCGATCGGAGTAGACGGAGAAATTAGGGTGATAACCCTTATTGGCGAAGAAGGGTGATACGCCAGTAGTGGCGCTAGGAGCATTGTTGTATGCAAATTCTGCGAGGGGGAGAAGATCAGCCCAATTGTCTTGCTGATAGTTACAGTAGACCCGGAGGTACTGTTCCAGGGTCTGATTTGCGCGCTCCGTTTGTCCGTCACCTTCCGGATGGTGTCCGGAGGTGAAGTGGAGGCGCATATCTAAGGCTTTTCCTAGTGAACGGAAGAAGTGAGAAACGAACTCCGAACCCCGGTCGGAAGTGACGTGGGCCGGAACTCCGTGCTTGGAGAAGACATTGCTTAGGAACAGCTGGGCGAGGCCGGCGGAGTTGATGGTGTCGTGGGTAGGGATGAAGATTGACTGTTTTGACAGTCGGTCGATGACTACGAGGATTGCGGTGAAGCCTTGCGAAGGTGGGAGTTGCTCAATGAAATCCATTGAAATGGAATTCCATGGCTTCTCCGGCACCGGGAGCTGCTTCAGGAGTCCGTAGGGGCGATGGCGAGGGACCTTGGCGCGAGCGCAGGACGTGCAGGAGCTAACGTAGTCCTTGACGAACGTCCGGATGGCCGGCCAGGTATATTCGCGGCGGATGAGGTCTAAGGTGCGGTTTTGTCCGAAATGGCCCGCGGTCGGATGGTCGTGGAATGTCCGGAGGATGCGGAGTCGGAGGTCATTAGCATCCGGGACGTAGATGCGGTTGTCGCGGAGTAGTAGGCCATCTTGGGAGACGGTCCAGCGCGAATCTGGGAGGGAATCGGCGGATAGGAGTGGTGATGCTACGGGGTCGGATGGGAGGGCGGAGCGGATGTCGGAGCGAAGTTGGTCGATGTCGACGAGTTGTGAAGCCCGGAGTACCGGAGCTTCGAGGTAAGTAGCGCGGAGGGAAGCGGCGAGGTCCGCTGAGGTGAAGAGGAGGATTGGGCCGTCGAGGGTGGTAGCTCGGAGGGACGGAGCGAGCTGGTCTTGAGTGAAGATGGGTCTATAATTGTCAGGGTTGACTAGAGCGTAGTCCTTGTCCCCTTCTTTAGGATAGACGTCCCATCGTCGAGTGAGGGCGTCGGGCTTAGCTCCGAGTTTACCTGGGCGATAACAGATGGCGAGGTTGAATTGGCAGAGGTACTCCGACCAGCGCGCTTGCCGGCGGGTCAGGAGTTTGGTTCCTGTAAAGTATTCTAAGTTTTTGTGATCAGTAAACACCGTTACCGGAGTTGCGGATCCTTCTAAATAGTGGCGCCATTGGGAGAACGCCTCGAAAATAGCGAGGAGTTCTTTATCGTGGGTGTCGTAGTTCAACTCCGCGTCCCGGAGGGAACGGGAGTAGAACGCGACAGGGTGGAGTTCACCCCCCGGAGGTGTTATGGAGAGGATTCCGGCGATGGCGTAGTCGGAGGCGTCGGTTTCGACGGTGATCGGAATGTCCGGAGTCCAGTGGACGAGCACCGGAGCGGACGTAAATGCCTCCTTAAGAGACCGGAATGCTGATTGGCAGGCCTCGGAGAAATTCCAAGGGGCGCTTTTGCGGGTGAGGCGGGTGAGAGGGACTACAATGTTAGCATAATTATGGATGAATCGACGATAAAAGTTGGCAAAGCCAAGGAACGCTTGCACGTCCTTGACCTTTCGAGGCTCCGGCCAGTCCGTGATCGCCTTGATTTTATCTTTGGCCATGGAGAGGCCGGAGGGGGAGAGAACGTATCCGAGGTACTCCACGGAGTCCGCATGCCACTCGCACTTCTCCGGCTTCAGGTAGAGACCGTTAGCGCGGAGTCGGCGGAGTACCTCCCGGACATGCTTCCGGTGGGCGGCAGGGTCGTGGGAGTAAATGAGGATGTCGTCGAGATATACTACAACGCAGACATCGAGCATGTCCGCGAAGATGCTATTAACAAACCGCTGGAAGGCGGCGGGGGCATTAGTTAGACCGAATGGCATTACCAGCCACTCGAACGATCCGTAGCGGGTCCGGAAGGTCGTCTTCCATTCGTCGCCTTCGGCGATGCGGACCAGGTGATACGCGTGCCGGAGGTCGAGCTTGGTGTAGATCTTCGCTCCGCTCGGAGCGTCGAGGAGATCGGAGGTGCGAGGGAGGGGATATCGGTCTTTTTTGGTGATGGCGTTGAGGCCTCGGAAGTCGACGCACAGGCGGAGTGATCCGTCCTTCTTCTTAACGAAGAGCATCGGAGCTGCGTGCGGAGAGCTGGAGGCCCGGATGAAGCCGATTCGGAGGTGTTCGTCGATGAAGTCGCGGAGAGTCTGGGTTTCGGTGGGGGAGAGGGAGTAGAGCCTTCCAATCGGAGGGGAAGCGCCTTCCTCCAGCTCAATCTTGAGATCAAAGGGCCGGTGAGGAGCGAGAGTGTCCGCGCGCTTTTTGCTGAAGACGTCGGCGAACTCGTGGTACTCCGGAGGAACTCCAGAGAGGTCCACTTCTTCCGGATCGTCGGAGACGGCGGTGGCGCGTGCCTTGGCCTGATCGAGAGACTGGAGGGAAATGGCGAATTGGACGGAACCGTCCATCTTGCAAGCGCGCGCGAAGGCAGCGGCATTGACGAAGGAGATGGGGGGGCAAGTAAGTCCGGGGGCTTTCGGTGATTCCGGAGTGCACTCCGGAGGCGGAGTAGAGGTGCGCGAAGGCGGAGGCCCCGGAGGCGCGGAGGGTGACGTCGGGCTTGGCATTCTTCCTGTAGGGGTCGTGAACGAGATGCTGCTTGAAACCCAGTTAATCAACGGATTATATCGGGTCAGCCAGCTGTGTCCTAGAACCAACGAACAGGAGGAATCCAAGGAGGTGACATAAAATGTCTCGGAGGTTGAATCGCCAGATGGAAAAAGGAGAGAGAGCTCTCTAGAGGAGGATATAATAGAGGATGATGAACCATCGAAAAGGCGGAGCACAATCGAAGGTATGGAGTTGGTAGGTATTTTATGTTTTTTAATAAAAGACGAATCAATGAAACAGTGAGTAGAGCCGGAGTCGATAAGAGTAGATACAGAAGAAATAGAAAACTGTGGAATAGACAAAATGGGTCATAGTGAGTTAGGATTAGAGAGAGCGGACACATTGAGACGTAA
The DNA here is from genome assembly GCA_038089155.1 of Nevesoporus exiguus. Lineage (NCBI taxonomy): Eukaryota > Fungi > Basidiomycota > Agaricomycetes > Boletales > Boletaceae > Nevesoporus > Nevesoporus exiguus. The sequence continues at coordinate 4,565 of JBBPKI010000386.1, forward strand.
CTCCTTGAGAGCACGGTTGGGTTCAACACGACTCCCAGCCCATGCGGAGTCATGGGAGTTGCTTTCTATTTTTTTGCCTCAGAGGAGGCGGAGCCAGATCCAGATGCTACCAGAGTTGCAGTGGTGGCCCTGGCCTTCGCGGCTCTAGAGGTTGACTTCGGACACTCCTTAGCAGAGTGGCCAGGTTGTCCAAGCAGCGCTGACATTCCTCTGGAAGGAGCTTTCCATCTTTGCCCAACTTGGACGAAATGGCAGGGTCAGGAGTACTGCCCTTTTTACCTTTGTTATTACCTCCGGAAGAGCCAGAGGTGCTTGCGGTGGGAACAGAGTTGCCTCTGGACTTGTCATCCTTCGGCTTGGCAAAGGTGGATGTGGAGTTATTGGAAGAGGTCTTGGAGGGGTGCTGATTTCTGGAGTTGGAACCAGAGGTCTTGGTTGTACAGTTGATCTCCTCCTTGCACTCCCAATACCTGTGGTCGATCTGCTGGGCGAGAGCCCAGAGATCATATATATTGTCCGGCTTACCCTGCTGGGACAATTCGTCCTTGATTTGGTCCGGGAGTCCATTGTAGAAACTCTGGCAGAGTGCACTGGAGTCCCAGTCCTGGACTTGGGACGTGAGGCAGTTCCACTTGATGATGTACCTAGAAATTCTTTGTGAGTCTTTCATTTGCAGTTGCTCAAGTTGAGCTTCTGCGTCTGTGACTGGGTCATGGGGACCAAAGTTAGACTGTAGTTCGAACAGGAATGTCTTCCAGTCCAACATCCAGAGCAGATGAGACTCTGGAGTTTCAACTCCGAGCAAGTCCGGTTTGAAATACTCTAGGGCAAAGCCCTTCAGATATGATTGTGTGAAGGTTACCTTAGTCTGATCCTTTTTGAAGGACTTAGGATTTGCTTGGAAGTTCAGTTCGCACTGAACTATAAAGGGATGGAGTTTCTTGGCGTCCGTTCTGTCGAACAGGTCTGGTTTATGAACCTTGGTCTTTGGAGCGTCAGATCCTCTCTTGCGACGCAATGCCTGTCTGGTCATGTCCCAGATTGCTTCAGCGAGCTGAGTGAACGGTTCAAAAGCCAGTGGGTTGTCATTCGTGGTGTCAAAGGTGTTACCTTGTCCTTGACCCCAAGGGTCATTGGAGTTGGAGGAGTTGGAGGAGTTGGAGGAGTTGCTGTCATCTCCACCATTGTCCTCTGATACCAGAGGTGGAGGACCACCGGACTCACTGCGCCCTACTTCTTCTTCGTCCTCCTGTAGTTCCCTGAAACGGGATCCTTCGGAGGATTCCGAGTCTGCTGGCAACAGCATCAAAGGAGACAGAAGGCTTCGATTTTGACGATAGCCTGAGGCAGAGTTGCCAGGCCTGACGGTCAGGCTGATGAACTTGCCGGGGATGGTGCAAGAACTGCCAAAGGCAGTCCGCAGTGCATGCTCGTGTTGAATGGTGTGCGCACGAGAAGACATCGAAAATAGTATGGACCTAGACAAGTATTCAGTATGAATATACTGTCAAGTCTGAGATCTCCAGGTCAAGTCCGACCAAAGGTCCAAAGAAGCTAAGAGGAGAAGCAAAGGTAAGTGGCAGAGGGGGACCAGAGTCCAAGTGGAGTAACGGAGACAAAGGGGACTTATGAGGACTTGGCATAGGACTTATATGTCGCACCCTTGTCTAAGTCCAGTCCTCGGATTTTGGAGGATGTGGAAGCAGAGGTTACAGAGGGGAGAGGATGAGGTGAGGAGATCGGATGAGAGGGAGAGGAGAGACTTAATCGATATTCATACTAAGGAGATACAGAGCGGAGTACAGAAAACTTATATACTGAGGAGGAGGATGACTAATTCTAGGAGCAGAATAAAGTATGTAAAACAGAGGAGTTCAGGGATAGGAGTAACAAAAATACATCCCTGGCACTAAAACTGCGATCAAGGGAAGAGTGAGGCATAGGGATGAGTACAGGGTTTTAGATATATGACAATGTCATAAGGATTAGTTATGAAATAGTCCGAATAAGGGAATTACGAAGGAGGATGAGAACCGACCAGAGTTGTGGCGGAGTTGTGACCGGAGACACCAGAGTTGAGTACTGGGATGGGACTTCCGAGGGATAGGTGACTGGGGGCGGCAGATGGAGAGGCCGGAGTAGGCTGGAGTAGGCGCCATAGGGGGGGCAGGTGGATGGATGTAACATGGACCCGTATTATAGGTCGACATCCTTTTAATACTCCACACAAATTGGCAGTTCAAGCGTAACATGCAAATTTGTCCACACTAAACCACATATTAAATCTCAAACTTGGGTCTGGGACTGATAGAATATGTGTGCGAGAATTGGAAGTGTGTGACAGCTGTCAAGATAGACACCCAGTCATCGTGCGGTATAACAGACTGAGGTGACTGAGTATGGGGCTGGAGCTTATATACGGTACAGAATGTATTGGAGTAAAAGCGGTAAATCGTAAGGTAGTGGACAGTGCGCCTAACATGCACAGGATGAGAGGGAAAAGATACTATGCATGAGGCACTATGTACTTGTGAAATGCAGGGTGTTTATCCGACAGTCATGGTGTATTGCATGCTGCTTGTGCACCTGTGATCACTTGGACCGGTCGCACTCGGGGCTGCGTATGTGCTTGCTAATCCAACAGGGACATGTACAGAACTATCGGGCAGAAACTGGGCTGTGGTCGCATAGGTGCACAGCACAGTGCATGGCGGCAGATTTAGGGTAAGTAAAGCTCACTCTGTTGAAGGCATAAAGTGTGATCATCAGATTGACTGAAGCGATTTGTTGACCTCCCAAGTCTCTAAGAAGTCTATGTCGCGCCCTTCTGATAAAACCCTCTCAAAGTCAGCATTCAAGCCAGCGGGTAGGTCTATGCTTGTCATCACTGCTGCTACTGGAGTAGCAAAAGTGGCTTGACACTTCTCATCCCACCACTAACCAAAAAGGCAAAATTCTCCAAGTCGCAATCTGCATCGATCAGTGGTGAAGAGCAGCCACCTGTCACAACTTCTCCATCTCCTGCTGCAATGGACTGCAAGCCAGACTCCCTAGACACTGTCGAGGTTGATGGCCCTGGTGCTAGCTCAGGTTATCGGCTCATTCAATTTGGGCAACCCTCTGTCTCGGTGCTTGGACCTGGCATGACCTTCTTTCCAATAGTGACTTCACAAAGGCCCTTCAACATTGTTGTACACAGAAAAGAAAGGAAGAATTAGTGTAGTACACAACCAGTAGTAATCTGTTTTTTGGTTCATATTGTGACTATTACAGACGATGAATACATTGCATTGCTTAATACCAAGATTGAAGTACCCATACCCACGGATGTCATGGGTTGGTGTAGACCCATACCCTGCACGGGTGCAGTGTTGGCGGGTACAGATATGAGATTTACTAGGTGCACACAAACACCATCAAGCTATCGAACAACAGCATAACTCAGTCTCATGCACAGGCAAACAGACTGTATTTTGTACCTATCGAGCAACAGCGTAACTATGATAGCGGTAAGCTCGATTGGGTTTTGTATCACAAACAAAAGGCTCACCTCAGTCTTGTGCGCAGGCAAATGGACTGAGGGAGGCAGCAAAAATGAGAGGCCTAATATATGAAAGGCAGTGAGACATAATACAAGGCAACAAGATGCAAACAAGGCATGTGCTTGGTCCCTAACAGTCCAAGCATGGTACAAAGGAATAACAACCTAAAACATGTATTGTAATGTCAGACTAACAAGAGTGTGCTGGTACTTGGCGTATTGAAACAACCAGCACAATATCATGATCAAAATGAAAGGTGTGAAACATATGGTCGGGCATTGCGGCCCGAGATTGAGCATGGATTGCTTATTCCAACAACAGGTATGGTGTCTGCTGTCTGACCCGCAGTGTCACCTGTGACGAACCCTAGCCGCACTCCCATTTGTCTTTCCTGTTGGAAATGGACACCTGACAAGCAATCACGTGCACAGCTGCCAGTGCAAGCAAACTGTGCACATATCATTGTTCCCATGCAGGATGTCCGTCAGATAAGTGTCAGACCCATATGATGTTACAATTTCTTATCTTATCTTATCTTATCTAGTCACATGACCACTATCACGTGATCGTGGGACATGTCACCTGACCAAGTCTAGGTCAAACACTTTCACTTCATTCACATTCGTTCTAGATCTTTATCAAGCATGCTTTCTTAATCACCGCTATTCTACACCATGACATCATTAATGACGTAGTACATTAGTCAGTATTCCCAGACTTGCCCTAAATCACTGTAGTAGTATATAAGATGAATCCAAACGACAACCGGACTTCAGTCAAGTCCTGGTTGATTCCCCTAAATCATCCTCTTGATCTCACAGCAAGCCTAGTAGTGTGACCGAAGCCTTTGCAGGTTTAGGTTGCCAACATATGATACCTTTTTAGTTCTTGTACATAGACACCTCAGTCCATTGCACTGCACAATGACTGAGGTGAGCTAATAGTTGTTTACATTTACCTACTTGAGCTTACCCATATGTAGCCCCTCTCTTGATAGGTAATATATCTAGTCCATTGCACTGCACGACGACTGAGCCCCTCTCTTGATAGCTGTCATGCTCCCTTCCTCCTCTGCACATTCATTTCAGGTTATGAGCCCTGAGCTCTAATCTCATTAACAAGCAATCGAGTCTTACCATGTCCACCACCACAACCTCTGATACCCTTCCGAGCAATGTCCCAAAGCTCAATGTTAAAGGTACCAACTGGGCGATTTTTGCTTTTCATTTTCAGATCGCTCTCAAAGCAAAGGAGCTGTGGGGCCATCTCGATGGCACCACAGTGAATCCAGACCATCAGGCGACCACTACCCAAACCCTGACTGCAGATCAGATAGTTGAAAATGCGAAATGGTTGAAGAACGAATGTACAGCAATGTACTTGCTTACTTAGTGGATCCCCAACTCAACTGCACTACGTCTCCAGAAGAAGACCACTGTTGCCAAGATGTGGAGTGAGATCTCAATTGAATATATGGAGAAAGAGGCATACGCACAGATGGACCTGCATACGCAGTTCCTCGAATCCAAATTGGCAAAGGAAGGCAATGTTTGCCAGTTTCTGGATGGACTACAAACAAAGCAAGAAGAGTTGGCAGCTGTTGGTGTTGACATTGATGAAGGATTACCAATCAACGATCATCAAATCCCTTCCCAACTCTCTTGTCAACTTCGCCTCGAGCCAACTCACTGCTGCATGGCTTTTCAGCTCAACAAAGACACTGGAGCCCGATGTCCTCATATCTGTTGTAGCCAAGGAGGCTGATCGCCAAAAGGCAAAGAACATGGCCCAACCCAATGCAAAGGACCATGATCAGGATGAGACTCCGTCTGTAAGCCCATCTGCAAATACAAAAAGCCAAGGAAAAGGAAACCAAGGCCGAGGACGGGCAAGATGCAACCCACCAAAGTGTTGAGTGTGCGCGTCTACAGAGCATTTGTCAGATTTCCATAAAAATGATGCTACTGAAAAGAAATCTACTGGTATGGAAACCACAGCCCTTGTCACCCATGATGGAGCCGACTTGGATGACAGTGTATTTGGTGTTTGGGATGAGTCGAGTGATACTGACTTGATCCCTGACCTATTGCAAGCCAAGTCTTCAGATGATGAAGCCATTGAAGAGGACTGCAATAGTGACTGGTTCTCGGTCACAGACAAGGACGTCTTTGAAGACATGTGGGACCTTGAGGAGTTCTGGGCACTGAAGGTCAACGATTAAGTATCGGTTGACTATGCAAACCCTGCTGTGGACCTGGAGAATGTAGCCATGCAATCACATGACGAAAAGACTCACCCCCACCAAGTCGAGTTATTTGACTCTGGTACAACTTGCCACATCTCCCCTTATCACAAATGATTCAAGAATCTTGCAGATATCCCAAAAAAGTTGTTCGTGGCTGCAAATCGTCAGAAATTTGTCACAACTGGTGTTGGCGACATGATCATCAAAGTCCTGAACAGGTATGATGCATCACGACTGCATCTTACTGAAGTTCTGTTCTCACCAGAGGTTGGATACACCTTGGTATCCATTGGTCATCTTGATAAGCTTGGGCTCTCCATGACATTTGCAGAAGGATTCTGCACAATCCAGGGATCAGACAGTGAAACGATTGGAAGAATACCACATACCTTGAAGGGTCTCTATCATGTTGTTCACAAGTATGAGACTGTAAATGCCGCAACTGAAATGGTGACTCTTATGGAGCTCCACCATCACTTTGGGCACATTTCTCCTGCCGCAGCTCACCACCTTGCCAAACGAGGCCTTGTCACAGGCCTGAGACTTGATGACACAAAGGGCAAATTTGATTTTTGTGAATCATACATCTATGGGAAGGTGACGCGCAAACCAATTGCCAAGGTTCACGAAGGGAAGTGTGCAGAGAAAGTTGGCACACTGGTCTATTCAGATGTCTGGGGCCCTGCACCAATTGAGATGCTCAGGGGAAAGCACTACTATGTGACATTTACCGATGATCACTTGCGCCTGACCTATATGCATACACTCCATCAGAAGAGCAAAACTTTTGAAATATACCAAAGATTTGAGGCTTGGCTTGACTGCCAGCTCTCTGCTAGTGTTTGCCTGCTACACTCAGACTGTGGAGGTGAATACCAGGGAAAGGAATTTGTTGCTTACCTCCAGCACCAAGGAACTGCACAGCGATTCATGGCGCACAATACGCCACAATATAATGGTGTCACCGAATGGTTGAACCGGACCATACTCGAGTGCGTGTGTGCATTGCTACATGCAAGTGGTTTGCCCAAGTTCCTATGTGGAGAAGCAGCACAGCATGTCATTTGGCTGAAAAATAGGACACCTACCAAATCACTTGACAGTCTAACACCATATGAGGTTGCTTTCGGGTGAAAGCCAGACTTCTGTGGGGTGTGCGATTGGGGAAGTGAGGTGTATGTGAGGACGGAGCATAGAGACAAACTCACCTGGCAGGTCGACAAAGTTAAATGGATGGGCATTGATGAGCAAACTGCCAATGCTCACTGGGTTTATTGGCTGACGAAATGGATTATCACTGTGGAACAGAATGTGTACTGGAACACAATGCCACATAACATCAAGGGGGAGCAAGATGATGCCTATCCAAGCGATGTCGATGTCACGCAAGCGTATGTACACAACCCCGTGCCACATGCAACTAATATTTCCAAATCCAGCCCATTACCACTGCCACAACACACTGCCACCAGAGCTCTGCCAGCTCCCAATCCTGTTAGTCACACACACTTGAAATGCATCCGACAGCCCAGCCAGCAGGTTCTTGACATCATCCATGGCAAGGCCACCGATCCAATACCACCTCAAGGGGTACAATTGCCAAATCCAATCCCTAAAGCACCCATCTCTGAAACCGGCCTCACAACGCTTGAGGGGGCACAAACTGTGAAATAGACCCCAGCTGCAAACGATTATAACGGTGATGTCGAACTGGCCCTTGCGCTAAACAAGACAATTGCTGAGGCTGAAGCCCTCAAACCCAGCTCTATAGCTGAAGTGAAACACTGCCCTGATTGGCCCCAATGGGAGCAAGGTATACACGAGGAGCTTGCCACACTCCAGAAGGCCAGCACCTGGGAGCTCATCACTCCTTCTGCTGGCACCAATATCATTGGATCTAAGTGGGTTTTTTGTGTGAAGAAGGATGCCACAGGAAACATCGTCCATCACAAGGCACGACTCATTACCCAGGGATTCTTGCAAGTACCGGGGGTCAATTGCTTCAACACTTATGCCCCTGTTGCCAAGCTCGCGTCCATCTGCATGGTACTCGCACTTGCCGCATGCCTCGACCTCAAACTTCATCAAATCAACATCAAGGGTGCTTATCTAAACAGCAAACTACATGATGATGAGCGAATCTACATGCGCCAGCCACCTGGGTATGCTGACATGAACCACTCTCCCATGTGTGTCGCTTTTGCAAGATGTTGTACAGACTCAAACAGAGTGGCCGACGATGGTACCAAAAATTGGTGGAGATATTAGTGAAGGCCCTAGGCTTCAAGCAATGCAAAGTCGACCAGGCCATTTTCGTCAAATGGGCGACACCGTCACTAACTATCATAGTTGTACATGTCGATAACTGCACCATCGCTGCATCCTCCCTCACGCTTGTAGTTGACCTCAAGGTGAAGATCTGCAAGCACGTCGAGATAACAGATCTCAGTGAGCTCCATTGGTTGTTAGGTATTGAAGTTACGCACAATCGCAAAGAGCACACAATCACTCTTTCGCAATGGTCTTATTTAGACTCGATCACTCCCCATTTTGGTTTTGATCAACTCAAGCCTGTCTTGACACCAATGGAACCCCATGTAAAACTAACGTCGACTCAGTCCCCATCGACCAGTGCCAAGTATGCCGCTATGCAACATATACTGTATTGTGAGCCCGTTAGTTTGCTAATGTATGCTGTGCTTGGTACTCGCCCGGATATTTCCTATGCTGTCTCCACTGTCTCACGTTTTTTCAGCAACCCTGGAATGCCTCACTGGGAGGCTGTTCACCAGATTTACAGGTATCTAATTGGTACTAAGGATCTACGCCTAACATATGGAGGATTGAGGAAGCCCCTTGAAGGATATATGAATGCTGATGGCAACATGGCAGAGGATCACAAGGCCATTTCTGGCTATGCCTTCCTGATTGATGGCGGCGTGGTGTCCTAGGCATCAAAGAAGCAAGAAATTGTTTCGCTCTCAACAACTGAAAGCGAATATATTGCTGCAACGCATGCTATGAAGGAAGTGCTGTGGCTGTGCTCCTTCATCAGTGAAGTTTTTGCCCCTGTCGACGGCGCTATCACTCTCTACTCCGACAATCAGTCTGCGATCGCGCTTGCCAAGGACCACCAGTACCATGCTCGTACCAAGCATATCGACATTTGTTTCCACTTCATCCGCTGGGTAGTCGACAATGGGAAGATACAGCTTGTATTCTGCCCCACAGCTGACATGGTGGCCGACTCACTCACTAAAGCACTCCCCTCGCCAAAAGTCAAGCATTTCGCTGTCGAACTTGGTCTGTGCACGGCTTGAGGGGGAGTGTTGGAAATGGACACCTGACAAGCAATCGTGTGCGCAGCCGCCAGCACGAGCGAACTGCACACATATCATTGTTCCCATGTGGGATGTCCGTCAGATAAGTGTCAGACCCATACAATACCTTTCTTATCTTTATATCTGCCAGACTATTTCATTTAATAGCCTCATGCTCCATTCTAGCGAGCTCAGTACATTCCATATATAAAGCTTAGTTCTTGTACATAGACACCTCAGTCCATTGCACTGCACGACGACCGAGGTGAGCTAATAGTTGTTTACATTTACCTACTCGAGCTTACCCATATTTAGCCCCTCTCTCGATAGCTGTCATGCTCCCTTCCTCCTCTGCACATTCATTTCATTTCCTCCAGTCTCTTACCTACTCGACTGGAGGTAAGCTACACTACACACTCCCTTACACTCAGTTACTCACCTAGCACAGTCCTTACAGTCCTTATACTAGGTTGGCACATTCCAATAATTGGGTGCGAGCAGTGAGAATCATGACCAGCTTGCGATATTGCACCATCTGCATCTGGTTGCTTTCGACTGGCAAGTGCCTTCTCAGCCCATGGGAGCACGACCACTGGGTGGTGGCACCAAAATTCTCACCCAATGGACACTTCATTGCAACTGCCACATATGACCGCGACTCCATTCGAGTCCATGACGGCCAGGGTGGTGACCTCTTCGTTGGTGTCGCAATTCGTGTCTCCTCATATTTTAACATGCCTCTTGCCTGGGCTGACAACAATAAACGACTCTTCACCTTATCTCTTGACGGCACATCCACTGTCTCAATGTCTCCACCAGGACAATGCTCTCAAAATGGACCATTCATACTAATAAGGGTGCTAAGTGCATCACCCTTGCAAGCAATGGCACATTCATTGCAGCCTCCACTGGCTCATCTGTTTCGTTCTGGGATGCTGCAACTCAAGAACAAATTGGATCTGTCATTAAGCACACTTGTGCAGTCTGCTGTATGGTCATGTCAGATAAATTCGACCTTGCGACTGGCGGTTGCAACACAATCACCATTCGTAACCTCTGCGATATACTTCCTGCACTCTACCTTGGTACTGTAAGTAACTGACGACAGGATTACTCGCCAAATGGATTTCTAATAAACCATGTACTGCCGTCACTGTACAGGGCATAGTGAGCCAGAAAAACATTAGAGAGCAGCATATCCAGCTCGCCGAACTTCAACTAGTCATGCAAGAGAAGGATGGCCTCATCCTGTCGCTACATGCACGAGAGGAAAGCTGTTAGAACTTTTCATCTCCTCTTGATATCACAGACTATTCTTGATCCTTCTTTCACATATTCACAAAGTTCTATTAACTTCCATCACTTTCTATCACATTATGTCATCATGACATTATTGTATTACTAAGGACATAGCCACTTAGTAGTCAAACACTATATAAACTCATGTACAATAGTCGACTGGCCCCCTAGTCTTGGAATTGTTACTCATCTCCTCTCATTAGTGGTACCCTGGAATCGCTCGAGTGTGAATATCATAACAAAAGCTTGAGTATGTCCAGACTATTCTGGTTGCTGTTTGCTTGGATTTATGCTTACTAGGTAGCTATGGCATCACAAATGCACATTTATTCCCACCACGTTTTATGCGTTTACACTGCCGTGTCTTGCATCTACCGCATTTTCTGTACTGTGCGTTCAACACACTGCGTTTTTTTGGCAGCACCACCGCATCTTTACTCGCATGTACCACATTTTTATTGCGAAAAATAATGAAATAAAGCAAAATCTTTGTTGTGCTATATGTGCCTGTGTACTTATTCCTACTGCATTCTGGCCACCACACACCACGCTTTTATCCCATGTGCTTGTAGACCATCTTATTTTATCATTCATAGATTCAGTACATTTATCTAGATATATAACAGTAGCCATTGGTACTATCTGTACCCTCAAACACACTGAACCATACCAGGTTAAGAGCCAACACAGAGGTACCCCGTGCCAATGCACTGGTATCTCCTTGACAGCTTCAGTCATCTTGTTTTGTAATCGATGCCTCCTCATCTACATGTCCCTTGCCAACAGGGCATACAACTCAGGACCATAGTAAGAGTTAGTTCTTCCTGGTTAGACAGGTCTCCCTTGCCCTAGTGAGAAAGAAGAAGCGATTTAGGGGAGAGTTGGTCACTCTGTTTTGTCTTTGAGCTTCCTAACGGTCGTGCTCACCCTAGGGATGTCCCCGAGCTGGTTTCCCACCTTGACCTGCTGGCCCACCTTGATGGCAAACTCAAAGTCCTTAGGGACTTCAAACATGAGTACAATTGTGCTTCCAAGACAGAAGCCCCCATTTCCTGTGCTGGAGTGAGAGGCCGTCTGTTGAGCAATGGGGACACTGCAGAGTAGACCACTTTAGTGTACGTTCCTGGTAGGAGTGGACAGCCACAGATGTATATGCAAAAGGCCTTGTAGAAAAGCAGGATTGATTAGATTGCGACCCAAGCACATGGTGCAGATTTCCTTACAGAGTCAAAGTTCACTTTAATGCTGCCCATGTTAGTTGCACCCACAGGAACCATGCTGAAGGAGCCATACTGCCATCAGCCGAGAAGTGCCACCCACTCATTGAGCACGAACAGGTTCTGGAGTCGCTTAGCCATGTATGGGGATACCGAAAATACTTCAGCTGCATGAGGTATTGAGCATGCTAGAACAACTCGGGGAAGGAACTATGCACCAACAAAGTGTCTTCATTTTTCGACTACCCACGCAGTGGGACTGGAAATGATGGTAATCACCTGGAGCAAGATAGATTATGGAGAAGTAGAGTGTGTTCCCATCCTTGGTGCTAGCCTCAGATATACTTCTCTTGTGCTCTCCAAAGGGCAATCGAACACCCAATTCCTGGGCAACAGACATGTCATGCACCAGTATTTCTTAGAGATTGCCTTCTTGTGCTACCAATGTATCAATTTGTGCATCATGTTTGGATAGAACTTCCTCACCATTGTCAGAACCTATCACCGTCTAGTCACTGGGTCACTGAACCTGGAGTGCTTGGTGGTGAGGCCCCAAGAAGTTTATCCAGGCTGTTTTCTATCTCATTGACAATAGCAAATTCCCAGTGATCAATAAGCTCTTGATCCTGAGGAAACTCTATGACCGTTGACATTGGTGATAAAGGGTTGTCAGGGTCATTCAACTCTGACCTCGCCTGAGAGACTGTGACTTACAAGGACAGTGTTATCGACCAGTCGTATGCCTGGTTTTAGTTTCTGATAAAAGAAGTTGCCTAGACTTGCATACTTCGTCAAGTCGCTCAGCTCGATATCATTCAAGTTGCATCCAAAAACATAAGTGTAGAACCAAAGACCATAGGGACAGATCCAGATGGGGAGTTCAAGCAAGTTCATATAACCCCAGACCCAAGAGAGAGATTGTGCAGCGGTAGAGCACCCATTATGTGGACCTGGTGGGGATGAATGACATGTAATGTGAATGGGATGCATGCACGCACTTGCCAAGGACCTTTAAGCCCAATAATCTCATGATCTTCGTCATCAACATAAACCTCTTTCTTGACATGTGACATCTGCTTGTGGTACTGGAGAGCGATGAGGAGCAGCATGCCAACAGCGAGGGGAAGGGGGTACTATTTCATAGGTGTTTGAGTCCATGCTGTTATGATTCTCCCTATATGAAGGTCAGATAGGAGGTACCACAGTGAGCACTAAGGGCACACTGTAGAGCAGCACAGCTGCAGAGGCGCCTGGGAGTTGGTTGGGTGACTCGGGAGGGGTAAGATTCCTGGTGGAAAAGGACCTTCTAAAAGCACTCTTGTTCAAGGAGTGGGCCGTTCCAGACAAACTGATTCTCTTTTTTACAAACACTCTGGAGAAAATGGCAGAGGACATGTTGGCTGTGGCAGTGGTGGTGGAAGAAATAATGTGCAAGGCAACCTGGAAGGACCATGTATCCTTTGTTATGACTTTATAGAGCATCTAGGCCGCTTTGTGCATAAAAGGTCGCTTGAGTGAGAGTGTACGACAAGCTGCACATGAGCTTTGACCCAGACGGAGGAGTGACCAAAGTCTCGAGACAGAGATGGAACCTTGGTGTGTCAGGCAGCTGTACCACCTTGAGGAGGTGATGCAGACGGCCAACGAGGTAGCGACAACACTGGTGAAACTCGATGATGGTCACCCTGATAGAGTTAATGGATATGATGGCATGGAGGATACCAGTGACATACATACTTTTCTGAACATTTGGGCTGCTGTGTGAGGAAGGTGACCTGCTGTGCAAAGTCTGTATTCAAGTTGACAGTGAGGGATCTTCTGTTGACAGATAGGTTTCCTACACGGATGATGAGCCAGGAAACATAGACGAGATAGACACATACCAGACTAGAGTTCACACTGTTAGTATGGTGAAGGCTGGCCAGTGTTGAAGAGGTTGCAAAGACGGGACTTGTGTAGGATGAGGTTGTCAAAGAGTTCTTATTGGAGAAGGTGTGTAGGGGACAATGTGAGGCCTTCCAAAGTTATAGTGAGAGGAGACAGGGTTGTAGCGCTGCTGTAACCAGTCTACATTTGAGTCTATTCTGAATTTTGCTTTCCATCTGCTTGATCTTGCGTGGCTGGGATATGTCCTGGGCAATGGTGTACCACAACTTGTTGAAGTATGTACCATCGCAGATGACCTTTGAGGCCGGCATGAATACAGACATAAACAAACAGTGATCTGACGATCCTCCAAGTGGTCAGAAAATGCACCTTAAGTCTCTATAACAGGACAAGGGCAGTGAATGCGATGGACGGCATCTACTAACAAGAGGCCATTGATGGGTCCAGGGAAAGGTGCCATAGCTTACCATATCTGCCTAGAACGGTCTTGGGAAAAGTGCAACGGGGCCCAAGAAATGTAGTGCACGCTGGTCAAAAATGCAGCAGGAATAGATGCATCAAGCGCAGCAGGCCAAAAATCATTTTGGTAAAGAAAAGAGAAATCTACAAGGTAACTATTCTAGATAGAGTTCCTTGAGAAGACAATCACATAGGTCGTTAATGGCACAGTCTGCATGCGTGAAAGCACCCCCTTCTTCCAACACCTCAAACATCTTCTCTTTGCAGCTGTTTCTGACACGTCCAAATCACATTTCAGATTGGAAGCATTTGACAGCTTCGTCGTAAGGCTGTGGATTCCTACCATCAAGGAGGTAGTGGCCCATGCCATTCCACCATACACAATGCCAGTCCAATTCACAAGACAATGGGTCTTGACAATCGTCTGCATACGTCAAGATATGAGGTTCTTCAGCTGCTATAATATGACAGTGTTCATCAAGGACAGATTTGGCCAGTGCCAAACCCATGAACACCTCCAAACCTATCATACGATGCTGTGCCTTTGTGAATTGTGTGAGCGAGTATTCTGTAAGACCTTTGAATGCCATCCGGAACAGGCTTGGAAGACGATAAGTGGTTGCCATATTCATCAGCTCGGAAGCATGGAAATGCCAGTGCATAGCTTGAAGGCAATTCTCAATGAAAAGCCGTGTTGCCTCACATTCGTATTTGTCACAGATGACAATAAAATCCTGGAGTTCCTCTTTCGCATACTAACTGTTGTGTCAAGGGCTACAATGGTACCAGATTCAGTTAGCAGCAACATGATGGATGGGAGAACTGCCTCACAAGCCAAAATGATGTTCAATAAAAAGGTCGAATGTTGATGAAGAAAGGTCAGGGATAACGATCGGACAGTTGTCACTTTGTCCCTTGTTGATATCCTTTTCATCTGTCTTGAACATATTGGCAAGAACTTGTGAATGTTGCAACAAATGGCTGATATGAATCCGGTACAACATGTTTTCGACCTGCAACCATAGTTAGAATTATGTTTGTGGCAGCAGTTGCTTTGGTTACCTGGAAAATATGGCATCCTTCCTCTCTAAAGTAAAATCTCGGATGTCGAGATATTGGTTTTGCAAGGCCAAGAGAATTTGGCATGGAAAGAATCAGGTTACAAGTTAACAGGACGACTGGTGGGTACAATGATCCACTGGCACTTGCGTCACCGAATTTGCCATGACTCCCAACACTCAACAACAACATTTTGATAAGATCGAACAGTGCATACATGTTAGCTCATACACATGCTGTACCTACAAGAAAAATATAGTAGAACAATAGGGAGACAGAGTCGTCACAAGTGAC
>JBBPKI010000387.1:0-25630 GCA_038089155.1 Nevesoporus exiguus
TGAGCTGATCAAAAGCTCCTTGTTGCTGGGGTCCCCACTGCCAGGGTTGATCTTTCTTGGTGAGATCATTAAGGGGTCTTGAGACTATTGAAAAGTCTTGAATGAATCTTCAGTAGTAATTTGCGAGTCCCAAGAAGCTGTGCACTCCCTTGACATTTTTGGGTGTGGGCCATTCAAGGATGGCTTCCACCTTTCCTTTTTCCATCTTAATTCCATCAGTGTTCACTACCATTCTGAGGAATTCGACTTCTTTTTGCTTAAAAAAGCATTTCTCAGGCTTCAGGAATAAGTTGTATTCCTTAAGTCTTTTGAGGACTTCTTGGACGATCTTGTCATGTTCTGCCTCGTCGTCCGTCTTTGTGAATATCATTATGTTGTCGATATAGACTATGACGACACCGTCCATATCAGCAAAGATCTCATTCATCATTTGCTGGAATGTGGCAGGTGCATTGCATTGTCTGAAGAACATTACTAATGGTTCATATGCTCCAGAGTGAGAGATGAATGCCGCTTTCCATTCGTCTCCTTCTTTTATTCTTATATTATTGTAGCCCCATCAAAGATCTAATTTTGTGAAGAGCTTCACCCCTTGGAGCTTATCCACTAGTTGGCTTATGAGTGGTAAAGGGTAATTATTTTTGACTGCCCATTTATTGAGATAGTGATAATCTTGGACTAGTCTCTTTTTGCCGTCTTTCTTCAGAATGAAGAATATGGGCGAGGTTTGTGGGGAGCGTGACAGTCGAATATAACCCTTTTTGGTTTGTTCTTCAACAAAGGACTTTAATTCCTCCATTTCGTCTTTGCTCATTGGAAATATTTTAGCTTTTTTTGGTTGAAAGCCAGGCTTTAGCTTTATCTCATGATCCCATGGTTTCCGTAGGGGGAGTCATTCTGACTCTTTCTTGCTGAAGACATCAAGGAAGTGATGATATTCCTTTGGGATCATTTCTTCAAGGGTAGGTTCCTTTTTCTTGGGCACTTCGAGGTTTTTGATGAACTGATGCATGGTCAAAGCATGCTTAAGTTCTTCTTCTTCCTCTTTAGCTAGGTTAGGTCCTTGGTCCGATAGCATGTAGCAGGACCTCAAACATCTTGCCATTTTTACCTCCCCTTTTGTCCAGTCTATGGTTGGATTATGTTTTGCCAACCATGTACACTCTAGGATCATAGGATTCTTGCCTAGATTGGTAACTTCCACGATTAGGCATTCATGGTGTCCTTGGTAATTGAGAATTATTTCCACTTGGTGTGTGACTGCTCTGGCAGAGTTCTTGGTTCCATCCACATTGAAGACAGGAATTTCCTTTTCCATCTTCTGAAGTGGGAGCTTTACTTCTTCGGCCCATTTCTTGTCTATGAAGATTCTGTTTGCACCACTATCCAGCAGGGCCTTACATTGATGCTTCTTGTGCTTAGTGGTGGGGTGTGCGATCGAGATATCCATAAGGATCTTGTACTGCACCTTGGTGTTCCTTAAGAGGATTCGTTCTTGGAAACTTTCCTCATAAATATTTTTTTCTTTTTCTTTGACCAAATTAAGCCTGCATTCCCATGCAGCAAGCTCCTTTGAAGAACCTTCAGTGCTAAGCGCTATATCACAGTTGCTTTGCAGAGACCCGGTCTCAGTTGTGGGTAAGTGTACTCTGTAAATAGGACTAGTAGGTTCCGATTCTGAAGAATAGCATGTGAAAGAACTGTCTGAGTCGTCATCAAAGTCTTGTCCATATTGTACGTAAGGAGAAAGGGAAGACAAACTATTTTTTGTGTTTAGAAAGTTATTGCTTGGCTTCTGAGATCCCAGATTTCTCAGTTGCCATAGCCTTTTCCCGCCTTTTTCATTTCAGTATTGTGTAAGTCAAAGAAATATGCTTTCATAGCCTTATAGTCCATTTCTTTGATAGCCCTTTCTCCCTTGGGCTCTTTCTTCTTTTTGTCCTCTTTCTTCTTTTCTTCTTCTTGTCCCATAGCTCTTACCCTTGGAGGTCAGGAGGCTTCCATGCCTCGTTTCCTGTAATTTACTTTATGTCCTCCACCAAGGAATTTGCACTCAGTGCATTCCTTTTTGAGCTTAGGACAATTTCAGGCAATATGTCCATCACCAGTGCAATTGTAGCACTTTGAATTCCTCTGCCTCAGGGCTCCTATGTCCATTGGCTGCCCTTGCCCTCTGTATGTCCTTGCTCGTCCTTCTTGGTGGTTGGAGGAGTCATAAGTGCTTCTCGATGACTCCTTTCCTCTTAGTTTAAAGGATTCCATACTGGACCCTTTTTTAAGGATGGCGTCGATGTAATCTTGTATGCAATCCTTTCTGAGGTCATTGTAGAAGATTTGTTTCATGACGTCCTCATTTACTGCTTCTTTGAGAAGACGGACTCTGTTTGGATCGTCTTTTGATGGATCTCCTTTTGTTTTGTAGTAGAGACCCAGCCACCTTGTCAGGAAGTTTTGGATGCTTTTGTTTTTATACTGCTGACATCTATCTAGTCAGGCCCTTGCTTCATCCACAGTGTTTATCAACTTGAATCTCTGGTCCATCAAGTCCCAGAGTGCTTCGGTCGTTGGCCATGCTGCTTCATAGTCCATGTATTGCATGAGAAGCTGTCTTGCCCATTGTTCAGCTCCATGCCTATCTTTCTCTCCATCTTTTGGTCTTATTCTGGAGAGGATTGCAATTGCCTTATCTTCACTGGTCACAAAAGATTCTTTGTTACTTTTCAGATAGACTCCCATTCATAATTTCCAGCTATCGTATCTTTCTTTTGATCCATCGTAAATACCTGGCTCTGGTACTACTTCTACTTTCTTGTTTACTTTCACCTCAACATTCCTTGTTTCTTGTGTCCCACTGGCCCTTTGCAAGGTCCAGAGTTGGTCTCTGAGATTGTTAATTTGGTCAACCAACTCCTGAATGTGCTCAGGGGTTGCCATTGGTACGGGATCTGGTGTTACGATTTTATCCTTAAAACTGCATCTTTTCCTGTTTACCATTTGCATTCCCTTCCGCTATCCTTTTCCTCATGGGAAGTACATTCACTTCATTATCATCTTCAAGTCTCCATCTTCCTATTCACTCTATGTCTTGTAATCCCTTCCTCTTTGGATGATTACCTCCTAACAGCATTCTCTTGCATGCTGTCGTGATCCTTATAGCCATCTGCAGTAGTTCTCTCACCTTCTTCTTCTTTCTATCATCTTCTATGCCCACCCTTATCTTGGTCCGTGCACATCTCCTCTGGGTATATAAGTGACTAGTACTTTGCTTGTAAAACCTAAGCTGGACCTGTGCAATTCCACCTCCTCCGATCTGGACTTGTCCTTGCCTGAACAGTTGCCTAAACTGTTCTCTCTTGTCTCTCTGCTCATCGTGAGTGCCTCCTCGCAAAGAGCTCTTGTCGTCTGCAGTCCAGAAGGATGTGCTCTGTAACATCTGGTATGGGAGGAGATTGGGAGATCTGGTCTGGCAATGAGGGTAGGTCGCCTAGCAGGTTCTCTGATGAATTGTCTGTTTCAGAGTCGACGTGGGGGTGTGGGTTCCTGTAGGGGTACCGTGATGTGATGTGCTTCTTCTGGAACCAGGGTTACTTCTGGTTCTGGAGAGGGGGATGGTGTATGGAGGTTTTGTAATGCTATTAGTCCTTCTCTCAATTCTTCAAGAAGTTCGGCTTCTTGTTGAAGGTGTAATTGTGGGTCTGGGTGGAGTTGTACTTGCAAGACTCTAATCTGAAAGGCTAGAGCTTGTTCTTCAGGGATTCTGTGAGCTTCGAGGAGGAGCCTGTCAAAAGGCTCGTTTTCTCTTATCCTGTCAAGGAGATAGGGGAGAAGGTTGTGGTGTTTGAAGATATTTACCAGGGACTCTGGTGTGGGTGTTCCGTAGAGGTACTCGTTGTCGTCCTCTCTTGGGTCGTATGGGATGAAGCGTAATTCATCCTCCCTTTGATGATCACTATAGGGAGTGGATTGGTGGCGTCTGATTGGATATCTGTCTTCGGAAAGTACCCTTTCATCTGGAGTACTTGCTCTTGTCTGTGCAAATTCTCTGTTCCAGAAGCGGTATTGTCCAGCCTGGTCAATGTATCTGTTGTTTGGGTCGAAGGAGAATTCTCTTCAGTAAGGGAAGTTGTTTCTGAAGATGGTTTCTTCTGAGGGGAGGCAAACCTCAAACTCCTCAGACTTGGGGAAGGGGTGATTTGGAAACATCCAAAATTCTTAAAGAAGTGTGGACCTTTGTCGACACCAGCTTCTACTCTATCAGGTCAATAGCCACCTGACTAGAGTCTTTGAAATTCATAGGTAATTCAGGTTGTCGGGCACAAGACCACTCTTTCGACAATAACCGAATGCATAAAGACTATTCTTAGAATAAAGGTGCCTCACAAGGACACGAGCCTAAGCTCCTTCGAATTGGAAATGTGCTGAGGCAGTGTTTAAACAAATTAAGGGCTCTCGAGCCCACCCCTTGACAGTGCCTTAAGGTGCAACTGCCCTTCACTCACTTATGGTGAGGGTATATGTAAAAGAGAAGAGTGTGCAAGTGCACGGGTGAAGGTGTGAAGTGGTAAAGTAGGTTCCTTTGCCCCTAGGGTCCAGGGTTGTCACAAACAACAGTAAGGTAAGAGGTGAGTGTGGTGAGGAAAGCGAGTATAGTCAAGTCCTAATGTTGGCAACCTAATCCACTTAAGGCTTTGGTCACCACACTGGATAGAACTTGCTTAGAATCAAGAGGATGAGGGAATATCAACCAGGACTTGACTGAAGTCCAGTCATTGATGACATTCAGCTTATATACTTACAGAGTAGTTTAGGGCTGGTGTGAGAATACTTTACTAAGTGCTACATCATTGTGGAGTGGGAAAGGAGATAAGGGTCTAGACCAATAGTAATTAAGGAAGCATGTAGATAAGGGATCTAGAATGAATGTGAATGAAGTGAAAGGTATTGACCTAGACTTGGTCAGGTGACATGTCCCATGGTCACATGATAGTGGTCATGTGACTTGATAAGATAAGATAAGTGGAGAAATTGTAACATTACCCCCCTCCTATGAATCACATTCCAGGTGATTAAAGGGAACCTGAGAGGGCTCGTCATGTTAACGTAAGATGACAAAAGAGAATCAAAGTCCATTTGGACCATTCTGAGCTTCCGGGGTGCTGCTGGGTTGGAAAGGTAAAAGTCATGTATTGCCTCTTTGGTGTTAGCGAGATGGCTCTGAGGTTCCCATGTGCAGTCTTCCTTGTCATAGCCCTTCCAGTGTACTAGGAATTCCAAAGAATGTCCCTTGAGGTGTGAATTGACTATGTAGTCCACCTTGAATTCTGGTATTCCTTCTTGTGTGCCCACAATGGGTCCTAGGGCAACTATGGGTTGATTTTCAAGGCATTCCTTGTAAGGTTTAACTCTTGACATATTTATGGTTGGATGGATGCGCAGGGTAGAAGGTAATTTAAGGGTAATGGCATTAGGCCCTGCAAAGGAAAGGATTTCATAGGGGCCAATCCATCTTTCTGTCAATTTCTTGGATGCCCTATTCAACTTGATATTCTCAGTTGACAACCAGACTTTATCTCCAATTGTCAAGTCTGGGATCTTGGAGCAGTGCTTGTCTGCTTGGTTCTTCATTGAGATTTGAGCCTTTTCAAGGGATTCTCTAGCTTGCTCAAGTGTCTTGGAAAAGTCCTGTGCAAATGCTGAGGATGATTCGTTTTTGGTAATAATGGGTTCGATGCCCATTCTTAGTTCATAAGTCTTGGTGACTTCGAATGGGATTTTCTTAGTAGCAGAGTGCTGGTGATTGTTATATGAAAATTGTGCCAGAGGGAGCCACTCTGCCCATTTGTCTTGCTTTTTGGCTGTGAAGAGCCGAAGATATTGTTGAAGGTCTCTATTGACCTGTTCTGTCTGTCCATCCATTTGAGGGTGGAATGCCATAGACATATTCAGGTTGATTTTAAGCATCTTTCTGAGATCCTTCATGACTTGTGAAGTGAATTGTGGTCCTCGATCAGAGATGATGGACCTAGGAAGACCATGGTGCTTCCATACATGGTCTCTATATAGCTTGGCTGTACCCAAGGCTGTAATTGTTTTGTTGGTGGGGATAAATTCCACCTCTTTGGAAAATTGATCTACTATGATGAGTACAGAGTCATAGAAATTGGAAGTGGGGAGGTTGGTGATGAAGTCCATGGAAAGACATTTCCATGGACCTTCTGGAATTGGATTTGGGATTAGCTCTCCCTTGGATGCCTTGTTTTCTGGTTTCATTTGTGCACATCTGTTGCACCTTGAGCGATATTCTTTCACTTGGGCTTGAAGGCCGTTCCATTGAAAGTAACACTCTATTATCTGCCAGGTTTTCTCAGCACTGCCATGTCTGGCAATTGGAGAGTCATGATGGAGGGTTATGATTTCTTGGTGCAAGTTATCCTTTTGGGGAATGAAGATCCTGTCACCAAGATACAGGATTCCATCTTTGTTAAGAAGGTTGGGTTTATCTTCTCCCTTCCATTCTTCTTGTGCTTCTATGATCTTTTCTAATAACTTCCTTTCTTCTCCTTTGATCATATAGGCTTGTTTTGATTGTGCCCTTACTCTATTTTCAGAGATCATTTGGATGCCTTTATTGTCCTCGTCAATTCCAGCAGCATGGTCCTCTTGGCAAGAGAGAGCATCAGCCTTTTCCATTTGGGATCTAGGCTTGTTGACTAGGATGTAGTTGAATCTTGAAAGCCATTGTGACCAATGAGCTTGGCAACAATTTAGGTCTTGCTTCGTCATGAAGTACCAGAGGTTGGCATGGTCTGTCCAGACTTCAAATTCTTCTGCCCCCTCAAGGTAATGCTGCCATTGTTCCAGAGCCAGAATAATGGCTAGCATTTCCTTATCAGCAATGGGATAGTTTCTCTGCTCAGGGGTCATGGAAGCAGAGGAAAATGTGACAGGGTGCCACTTGTCGTCTTGCTTGATAAAGAGAACCATGCCTATGGCAAAGTCTGAAGTGTCAGTTTCTAGGCAAAACTCGCTATTGTTGTCAGGGTACGTGAGTATAGGCACCATGGTCAAAGCAGTTTTGAGCACATTGAATGCTCCTTGTTCCTGGGGTCCCCACTGCCAGGTTTGATCTTTCTTGGTCAAATCATTCAGGGGTCGGGAGACTTTGGAGAAGTCTTGAATGAATCTCCAGTAGTAGTTTGCTAGTCCCAAGAAACTGTGAACTCCTTTGACATTCTTGGATATCAGCCATTCTAAGATGGCTTCCATCTTCCATTTTTCCATTTTGATTCTGTCAGTATTGACTACCATGCCAAGGAATTCAACTTCTTTTTGCTTAAAATGCATTTCTCAGGTTTTAGGAATAAGTCATGCTCCTTTAATCTTTTGAGTTTTGTTGTGTTCTGACTCATCGTCCATTTTGTGAAAATCATTATGTTGTCAATGTATACAATGATGACACCATCCATGTCAGCAAAGATTTCATTCATCATTTGCTGGAATGTGGCAGGGGCGTTACACTGTCCGAAGAACATGACCAATGGTTCATATGCTCCGGTGTGTGAGACAAATGCTGCCTTCCATTCATCTCCTTCCTTGATTTGAATATTGTTATAGCCCCATCAAAGATCTAACTTGGTGAAGAGCTTCACCCCTTGGAGCTTGTCCACTAGTTGGCTTATGAGTGGTAAGGGGTAATTATTTTTTACTGTCCACTTGTTTAAGTAGTGGTAGTCTTGCACTAGTCTCTTCTTCCCATCTTTCTTTGGTATGAAGAATACAGGTGATGTCTAAGGGGAGCAGGATAGATGAATATAACCTTTCTTGGTTTGTTCGTCTATGAATCCTTTCAGTTCTTCCATCTCATTCTTGCTCATTGGGAAGATCTTAGCATTTTTGGGTTGAAAGCCAGGCTTTAGCTTTATCTCATGATTCCAAGGTTTCCATAATGGAAGTTGCTCAGACTCTTTCTTGATGAAGACATCGAGGAAGTGATGATACTCTTTTGGAATCATTTCTTCTCATGTTGGTTCCTTCTTCTTCAGTACTTCTAAATGTTTAATGAACCAATGCATGGTCGAAGCATGCTTTAGTTCTTCTTCTTCTTTTGCTAAAAGAGTACCTCTGTCTGAGAGCATGCAGCACGATCTAGGACATCATGCCATTCTCACTTCTCCCTTTGTCCAGTTGATGGTTGGGTTATGTTTTGCCAACCAGGTGTATCCCAGGATCATGCTGTTTTTGCCCAAGTTGGTGACTTCTGTGACTAGGCGTTCACAGTGTCCTTCATAGTCGAGGATTATTTCTGCTTTGTGTGTAACACTTCCTGCAGAGTTCTTGGTTCCATTGACATTAAAAATGGGGATCTCCCTTTTGAGCTTTTCTAAGGGGAGTTTGACTTGTTTGGCCCATGCTTGGTCTACGAAGACTCTGTTTGCACCACTATCCAAAAGGGCCTTGCACTGATGTCTTTTGTGCTTGGTAGTGGGGTATGCAATTGAGATGCCAATAAGGATCTCGTGTTGCACCTTAGTGTTGCATAAGAGGATTCATTCTGGGAAACTATCCTCATAAATTTTTTTTTCTTTTTCTTTGACTAAATTAAGCCTGCATTCCCATGCAGCAAGCTCCATAGGAGACCTGGTCTTGGTGGATAGTAGGTGTACTCTATAAATAAGACTACTTGGTTCTGAAGAATAGCATGTAGAAAAGGCATCTGAATCTTCTTTGAAATCTTGTCCATATTGTACATAAGGGGAGAGGGAGGAAAAACTATTTTTTGTATTTAGTAAAATTTCTTTTGGCTTCTGAGGTCCCAGATCCCTCAGTTGCCATAGCCTTTTTCCAACTTCTTCATCTCCATATTGTGGAGATCAAAGAAGTATGCTTTCATGGCTTCATAGTCCATGCCTTTGATAGCCTTTTCAGGCTCATCCTTCTTCCCTTCCTTCTTCTCTTCCTTCTTCTCTTCTTGTCCCATTGCTCAAACCCTCGGAGGTCATGATGCTTCTGTTCCTCGCTTCCTACAATTGATCTTGTGTCTTCCTCCAAGGAACTTGCACTCAGTGCACTCCTTTTAAGGTTTTGGGCAGTTTCTTGCAATATGCCCATTGCCTGTACAATTATAGCATTGTGAGTTCCTTTGGACTGTGTTACAGAGCATGTCCTTCTGGACTGCTGATGACAAGAGTTCTTTGTGAGGAGGCACTCACAAAGAGGCAACAACATCTCATGACAAACAAAGAAGTGAAGAGGTGAAAGGTAAGAGGAACAGTTGAGGCAACTGTTCAGGCAGAGGCAAGTCCAGGTACAAAGAGGTGGATTGCGCAGGTCTAACTTGGGATTTACAAGCGAGGTAGGCTAGCTACTTTATAGTCCATAATGCGTGCATGGACCAACATAAGGGGAGGCATAGAAAGAAGAAGAAGGTAGGAGAATAACTGTGGGTGGCAATGAGGACAACAACAGCATATGAGAGAATGCTGTTAGGAGGTATAGTCCAAAAGGGAAGGCAATTAGGTAAGAATAGAGACGGTGAAAGACCAGTTGAACTTGTCAAGAGAGAACGTGACAAGGAAGCATACATACTTAGCATGCGGATGTGGATACATGAATGGAATAGATTCGGAAACAAGGAGGAGGCCTGGATAAAGAGAAAGAATTGTAACACTACCCCCTTCATAGCCTCGCAGCGCCGCTGCGTTCCTAAGAGCCAGGGGAATCCGCACCATTGAATACCAGCTGGTTGTCATTAAAGTCCTCAGTAGTAAAGGGGCAGTTTGGAACAGTGTGTCCAACAGCTCCACAAAGGCTGCAGCGGAGGGTTGAACACACTTCAGCCACGTGTCCCCAGTGATTGCACACAGAGCAATAGGACGTGAGGCATTGGGAGGCAGGGTGCCCTGGGGTGTAGAGGGAACAGTTGGGACAGCGATACTGTGGACAGCTCCACTGCAGATGTCCATATCTTCCACAGGTGTAACAATGGTGTCTGGAGAGATCCATGGCGGCAAGATGAGTCTGGACTTCGATGGGGATAGGGAGGACTCGAATTGGGGAAGAGAGGATGGTGACACCAGTGGGGAGGTTACAGATGCGGACATTGGACGATAGAGAGAGGCCTGGTGGAGGAGCAGCAGATGGAGTGGTGAGATGGACAGGTAGTGGATTTTCTGGAGTAGTAGGACGAGTGATGGGTGGGGATTCCTGGGAAGCATGCAGGATGTCAGTGTCTAAATAGTCATCAAGATCTGTCTTGTTCAAAGAGAATAAGATCACCTGTGGGAAGTCTCCCAAGGCACCAGGAGGAAAGGCAGAGATGATCCATCCAAACTGGTGGTAATCCATCAGATCTAAGGCACGAAGGCAGAGCTGATCAAGCATGGCAGCTTGTGTGGTGGCAAAGTTAGGGTTTGGGGATAAAAGTTGGGGCGAATGGCTAAAAGATCGAAGAGAACAAGTTTGATGAAAGAACAAAATGGCCTCCATAAGAGGAAGCAAATGTCTAAAAAGTGGAATACTTTCTATGATAGTAAGGAGTTGCAGGTGGTCTAGAATGTGGGCGTAAATGGCTAATCTTTGAAAACAAGGTAACAATGAAGGGTAAAGTTGTTCCAGGGCCCAGTCAGGGATCTTCCTGCGATGCAGGTGGGATGGGGAGATGGAGACCCTCGGTGTCTGCACTGCAGTGGACGGGGATTTAGGAACATCTGGAGAAGTGGGGCGATTGGGTGGCAAAGAAGCGGTAAGCAAGGTAGGTGACGTGATGGAAGTCATGACTTAGGCGTGGTGTGGAGCAGTTGATGGTGGTAGTGAGGCAAGGATAACGATTAGGATGGTAATGATGGCAGCAAGAGAGATAGTAGCAAAGATTGCAGCAATGATGAGGATCTGGTGAGGGGTGAGCATTGTTGCTCAAGAAGAGAGGGACCTCTTATATTGTCTAAGGCGGATGGGAGTGTGACGAATGTTTCACTCAGGTTCCCATGTATTCTCCGAAGTGGGATATCCCTTCCACTTGATCAGGTACTGGTGGCGATTAGCAGTTCCCCAATGAGAGAGTATAGCCTCGATTTCATACTCCTCTTCACCATCAACAAGATCTGGTGGTGCAGGGATGAAGTTTGGGCCATGCTCCCGCATGGTCCAATAGGAGGATAAGAGGGAGGCATGGAAGACATTATGAATGTGCCAAGTCAGAGGTAATTTTAGCTGATATGCCACAGGGGAGAGTACCTTGATGATCTCAAAAGGTCCTTCTCTTTTAGGGGCGAGCTTTTGTGATGGGTACCTGAGTTTAAGGTTTGTGGCTTCAAGCCAGACCTTATCTCCTATTTTCCAAGGTGTAAACTTGGTAGAAAGTCATTCCTTCATGAGGCATTGAGCGGTGGAGTGAGCAGCTAGTGCTTCTTTCTGTGCTTCAGCAAGGGTAACAAGGTATTCTTCTACAGAAGGAACAAAGGACTTTCCTAAGGGGGGATAAGCTCTAGGTTCATACCCCATCATGAGGAAATACAGTGATTGGTGGGTAGATGAATGTGCTGCAGAGTTGTGGGAGAATTCCACAGTAGGGAGTAAGGTACTCCAGGTACCAGGGCATCCTTGGCAAAAGAGTCGAAGATAAACTTCGAGCTCCTGATTGGCTCTCTCAGTTTGGCCATCAGTCTGTGGATGGTAAGCGGAGGAGAGTTTTATGTCATACTGGAGGAGCCTAGCTAGTTCTTTGGCAAAGGAGGAGGCGAATTGGGGACCTCTATCAGAAATACAAGAGTCATGTAAACCAAATCTAGAGAAGATATGTTGGAAAAAGAGTGACACTACTCCTGCAGCAGAGATGGTTTTGTTGCAAGGGAGGAGGATTACCCCCTTCATAAGGCCATGGTCGACCACAACCAGGACAGAGTCGAAACTATTGGAAGGTGGTAAGTCGGTGATAAGATCTAGGGAAATCTGTTGAAAGGGGTGTGTAGTAGAGGATGGGAGCAGTGAAAGTGGTGGGACAGTGGGGTGGGTATTGGGCTTGGCAGATTGGCAAGCGGCACATCCAGCAATGAAGCGGGAAATAAATGAGTGCATACCGGGCCACCAGTAGTCTCTGGAGAGGTGAGAGTAAGTGTGAAAGAGTCCTTCATGGCCCCTGCTGGGGGAGCAGTGGAGAGAGGAGACAAGTTCGTGGCATGTGTCGGGAGGGATAAAAAGATGACCCTTGTAATAAAGATGAGGGGCATCATAATGCCAGTCTGTGAGGGAGGAGCGAGGGAAGAGGGGGAGAGATTTCTCCATAGCATGCAATGCTTCCAGGATGAGGGGATCGTGAGCTGAAGAGTTTGCAATCTTAGAAACAAGTGCAAGGTCAAGTGCAGATATAATTTCAGGGTTGGCAAGGATGGGGTGGATATTGTCAGACGATGTATCGATGTCATGGCAGTGGGATAGCGCATCTGCAGGGGTCATGGCAGTCCCAGGAAGAACAGTCCAAAGAAGATGATATTCCTGAAGGAAAAGACTCCAATGGGCTTGGTGATGTGAAAGTTTTTGAGGAGCCTTCATGAATGAAAGGTTCTTGTGATCAGTAAAAACAGTGACAGGGTGTTTAGTGCCTAAGAGGTACTGTCTCCATTCCTCTAGAGCATCGATGACAGCTAAAAGTTCCCTGTCATAAATGTCATAATTGCATTCAGCATCGTTAAGGGTGCAAGAATAGTAGGCACAAGGATGAGAATCCCCATTGGTATCCTTCTGCATAAGGATAGCTCCTACAGTGATGAGGGAGGCATCAGTCATGAGGAAGAAAGGTTTAGAAGTATCCGGAAGAATGAGGACTGGAGCAGAGGAGAAAATGTTCTTGAGTTGAAGGAAGGTGGTTTGTTTGGCGTCTTGCCATGTCCATGGTTGGGTATTCTTGGTGAGAAGGTTAAGTGGAGCAGCGATGTCAGCAAAATTAGGGATAAATTTGCAATAGAAATTGCAAAACCCTAAGAAGGAGCGAACAGCTTTGACAGTGGATGGTGGTTGCCACTTGGTGATGGCAGAGAGCTTGACAGGGTCCATGCATACTTGTCCATTTCCTACAATAAGGCCCAAGTATTCGATCTCAGGGGCATCAAAGGTGCACTTGGAGAGTTTGAGCATAAGCCCATGTTCCCTAAGTTGCGCAAGGACTCTACAAGTACAGTTAATGTGATTGGGGAGGGTGGAGGAATGAACTCCTAGATCGTCCATAAAGATCTCCAGCCAACTTTCTAGGGTTATGTCGCGAAAGACCCAGTTCATGAACACCTGAAAAGTGGGTGGTGAGTTACATTGTCCAAAGAACATTACCGTTGGTTCATATAGATCCAGAGGAGTGATGAATGCAGCCTTCCATTGGTCCTGTTCCTGGATGCGAATATTGTTGTACCCCCAATGAATGTCAAACTTGGAAAAGTATTTTGAATGTTTCATGTGATCAATGAGGTCAGAAACAAGGGGAAGTGGATAGGCGTTCTTGACGGTATGTTCATTCAGATACCAATAATCCTGACAAGGGCGAAGCGAACCATCTTTCTTTGGGACAAAGAAAAGGGGTGAGGCCTGGGGGGACTTTGATTCAATGATGCGTCCAGTGCAAAGGTGTTCTTCGATGAAAGCTCTACAAGCTTCTATCTCAGCAGGATTCAGCACATATGCCTTGGCTCATTTAGGAAAGAAAGAATCTTTGAGTTTGATGACGTGGTCATAGGGTCAGTGTGGGGGAAGAACATCATGATTCTTTTCTTCCAAGACCTCTGTGAATTCAGCATACAGTTCAGGAAGAGTTACTTCCTTTTTGACGTTCTGTTGGGCAATTTCAGTTGCAATAGTGGTCTTACATATGTTTTCAGCAGAAAGCCAAGCGTTTCTGTCTAGAAGGTCTAACTCGATGCTTCGGTTGACATCCAGCCCTAGCCACCTGAGGAGATATCATTTAGGGATCTTGTCATGCATAGGAAGGGAATTCTCAGGAAAAGAGAGGGTTCTACTTTTCCAGTCGATGGTAGGATTTCAATCGGCAAGCCAGTTCATTCCTAAGATGATCTGGGGTCTTCCCAGGCCAATGATCATGAGACAAAGGTCTTCAGTTCGTTCTGGAAAGGTAACAGTGGCATGGGAGTAGAAGCAAATTGTTCCAGTCTGATTGGAGGTTCCATCTACATTCAGGGCTTGTAGGGGTTCAGAGATGGGGTGGAAGGGGAGGCCAAGTCTTTTGGCTAGGCAGTGGTCAATGAAAGTTCCAGTGGCTCCACAATCAATAAGTGCAGTAGTGTCAATGGTTTTCATTCCATGAGAAAGTTTAATGCGAATGTGAATAGATTTTTCAGATTCAGATGATATGGTTACATGGGCGATGTTATGGAGAGGTAGCATTGACTCATCTCTCCCAGTTAAAATTCCTCAGTGATCTCAGTGATAGAGGCAATAGATTCCTGAGCAGGTTTGAAGCTTTGCTTCAATTCCTGGAGAATCTGGTCTGTAGTCTTTCCTCCAGTGGTGAGGGAGTTGATGTATTGCATCAGCTCCTGATTAGGCTGTGTCTGCACAGCTCGGATTCTGTTGGGGTTGCGAGGGGGACGAGGTGGGGGAGAAGAGGTTGACTGATTGGGATGATTCCTGGTAGAACAGCCATTTCGCTTACAAATGAAGCATTGCTTGCGTTCATCTGGGAATAGATTCAGGGCATTGATGTCCATGGCATTGGAGTCTTTGGCAGGGGGAGCGCAAGGGGCAAATGATCTCTGGGGGAAGGTGCAAGTAGGGATAGTCCTGGTGGGAGTGGTGACTCTGGGAGCTATTCGAATTTGATTTGCTTCGAACTGCTCAACTTTAGAGTACCATTCCGAGATCTTCTTCAGCAGGGTTTCAAGTCTGGCCATTCTGGAACGATGGTACTGATGGAAGCCTTGCTCAAATAGGCTGATGAGGGCGAGGTCATTAGTAAGGGCAGCAGTGGTAGATAGAATGTGAAATTTGAAGACATATTTGTGCAGATCAGAGGCAGTATTTTGTCGCAAGGCAACAAGCTTCTTCATGGCATCAGCAGAGGAATCGATAAGCTTAAAGGCTATCTGAAAGGTGGCTTTGAAGTCCTTGTATGTGCCAAAGGAAGGTGGGGATTTATTCATGGCCTCCTGGCGAACAACAGTGGTCCAGGCGAGGGTGGAATCTTTCTTCATGTAAGATAGGGCAAAAGCGATTTGTCTATCCTCTGTGGTATAGATCTCCTTGTTGATTAGAAGATAGGTGTCGACGGAGGGTATCCATGACTCAGCAGTGGAAGCGTCTCCATCATAATCAGCAGGGACTCCGATCTTAATCTCAGTGGGTTTAGAGGACATATCTTCATCAGAGTTTTCGTTATCTGAAGGTTCTGGGGAAGGAGGACGGTGAGGGGGTTGTGGATGGTGGGCAGGGGCAACAGGAGTAGAAGCAGTATATGTTGAAAGCAGGAGGGTGGCAGTAGTATTGGCTTCTGGTCGACGAGTCAGTGCAGATGGGGCAGTGGCAGCTCAAGGATCAGAGGAACTTCCTGGTCCAGGAATAGGTCTGACGTCTATGTCAATCAGTTCAGTATCAGACTGGTCTTCAGAGTCTCTTCTGATAGCTCATTCAAGAAGTTCATATCAGCGACAGGGAGTAGTTTGTTGGGGGGGCAATTGTGAGGATTTGACAATCCTTCTTGACAACATTTTGACAAGTGCTTCCCTACTCCATTGACAGGAGGGGAAAAGGGAAAGTTAGACCTTTTGTTACAGAGCATGTCCTTCTGGACTGCTGACGACAAGAGTTCTTTGTGAGGAGGCACTCACAAAGAGGCACAACGTCTCACGACAAACAAAGAAGTGAAGAGGTGAAAGATAAGAGGAATAGTTGAGGCAACTGTTCAGGCAGAGGCAAGTCCAGGTACAAGGAGATGGATTGCACAGGTCTAACTTTGGATTTACAAGTGAGGTAGGCTAGCTACTTTATAGTCCATAATGTGTGCATAGACCAACATAAGGGGAGGTATAGAAAGAAGGAGAAGGTAAGAGAATAACTGCAGGTGGCAATAAAGACAACAACAGCATATGAGAGAATGCTGTTAGAAGGTATAGTTCAAAAGGGAAGGCAATTAGGTAAGAACGGAGATGGTGAAAGACCAGTCAAACTTGTCAAGAGAGAATGTGACAAGGAAGCATACATACTTAGCATGCGGATGCAGATACATGAATGGAACGGATTCGGAGACAAGGAGGAGGCCTGGATAAAGAGAAAGAATTGTAACAGACTGCCCCAATGTCCATAGGCTGTCCTCAACCTCTATTGGTTCTTGCTTGTCCTTCTCTGTAATTGTGTTGAGATGATTGTCCCAGTTTGGAGGACTCCTTTCCTCTTAGGTCAAACAACTCCATGCTAGACCCTTTCTTCATGAGGATTTCCATATAATCTTGGATACAATCCTTTGTTTGGTTGTTGTAGAATATCTGCCTCATAATGTCCAAAGTTTACTGCTTTCTCTAGCAGTCTTACACCATTAAGGTCATTTTCGGCAGGGTTTGATTTGGTGTCATAATAGTGGCCAAGCCACCAGGTGAGGAAGTCTTGGATCCTTTCATCTTTGTATTACTGGCATCTTTCTAATCATGCCATAGCTTCATCTATTACATTTATTGCTTTGAACCTTTGGTCCATGACATCCAAAAGGGTCTCTTCTGCTGGCCAGAGGGCCTCTGAGTCCATGAACCTTGTGAGCAATTGTCTCACCCATTGTTCTGCTCTGTGTATGTCTTTCTCTCTGTCCTTGGGTCCCACCCTGGTTAGGATGGCAATCATTTTCTCTCTGTTGTTTGTGAACATTTCTTCATTTGGGTCAAGATATAGGCACATTTGTAATTTCCAACCATCATATCTACCCTTGGTTCTATCAAACCTTCCTGGTTCTGGAACTGATTCCATCTTCTTATTGACCTTTACTTCTACATTTCTTGTTTCCTGTACCCCAGATGCTTTTTGTAAGGTCCTTATTTGAGCTTGCAGATTTGCAATTAGGTTAGTAAGGTGTTGGACTTCTTCGGTGGTTGCCATTGGTCCTGCTCCTTGTGTGGGAGGAGACAGGCTGATCTGATCAGGGGATGAGGGTTGGTCTTCAAGGTGGTGCTCAAAGGAGTCGTCTGTTTCTGAGTTGTCAAAGGGGAGCAGGTCCTGGTATTGGTTCTGTGACATGGTGTGGTTCTTGTTGAACCAGTTCTGGTTCTAGTTCAGGGCTGTGGAAAGGGGTTCTGTTCAGGGCTTCTAATTCTGCTAGCCCTTCTTCAATATCATATAAGAGTTCAAGAACTCTTCTATTGGCTTGTCTGGGGTCCACATAAAGTTGGACTGAGAGAACTTGTCTTCAGAAGCAAGTGTTGGCAACCTACACCAGTTAAGGCTTTGGCTACCACTCAAGTAGAACTTGCTAGAGGCAAGAGATTGATGTGGGGAAATCAACCAGGACTTGACTGAAGTCTGGTTGTTGTTTGGATTCAGACTATATACTACAAGGTACTTTAGGACAAGTGTGTGAATACTTACTAAGTGACTACGTCATTGTGGAGTGGGAAAGTAGATAAGAGTCTAGACTAATGGTAATTAAGGAAGCATGTAGATAAGGGGTCTGGAATGAGTGTGACTTAAGTGAAAGGGTTTGACCTAGACTTGGTCAGGTGACATGTCCCACAGTCATGTGATAGTGGTCATGTGACTTGATAACATAAGATATGATGAGAAATTGTAACAGCAAGTGGCTTCCTCTGGAGTTATTTGGAAGTAGAATAGGAGGTTGTCATCAAAGTCTTGATTGTTTCTTATTGTGTCTAGCAGGTATGGATGAAGGTTGTGTCATTTGAAGATGTTCTGGTGGGGTAAGGGGTCTGGAACTCTGTATTGTGGATTAGGTGGTTGGTAGTGAAGCCAACCTTCTTGGTCTTCCCTAGCTGGGAAGGGGGAGTATTCCAAGTCTTCTTCCTCTTCTACCTTAGGGGTAGGAGTTCTTGGCGCATAGAAGTGATGATTGCCTTCTCTGTCCCAATATTTGTCGTTGGGATCAAAAGAGGCTTGTTGGTGGTATTCTGTTATGCAAATCCCCTTTTCTTCACCTCTTCCTTATTTTTGCCACTTCTTTGCCAACCTCTTAGCTAAGTCCTTATCTTCGGACTCCGCTCTAACCCTCTTTTGGACTGTGCCTTACCCCTATTGTACCTTTCCCACATTCATCTCTGCCTGGTTGCTATCTGCTTCTTATAGCCTTCTTATCTCCCATACATAGCCTTCCATCATTGATGCCATCTTTGTACCTACCTACACATAGCTTCCATCAACCTCCCCTAAGGTGGTCTGTGTGCATACCCAGTAGTATATAAGTAGGGACCATTCCTGTAGAATATCCTAAGCTTAGTCTGCCCAATTGGTAGTGCCATTCTAGGCCCATTCCTAGTGAGAGTGCCAGTCTCTCCTAGTGTTCCTCTTGCCTTGCACCTCTCGTCATCCCTCTTGCCTTCTGGTCTAGTCCTAGTTCAGTGCTGCCTTAGGCCACTGTAACATATTCATAGTTTTTCCCAATTTGGGTTTCCTCAGAGGGAAGTCTTACTTTGATCTCCTCAGACTTAGTGGGATCTCTTGGGAACATTTGTATGAAGGGGTGAAAGAAGTGTGGACCATTGTCAACACCAACTTCTACTCAATCAGGACAATAGCCTCTGCAACTCGAGTCTTGGAAAACATAGGGATATTCTGGGTCATCAGACACAAGACCACTCTTTTGACAATGACCAGAAGCATACTAGTAGTTCTATAACAAATGTGCCTCATGTGAACACAACCCTAAGGTCCTTCAAAGTGGAAATGTGCTGAGGTGGTTTTTAAACCAATTAAGTCCTCTTGAGGACACCCCTTGATGGCTCCTTAAGGTGAGACCGCCCTTTGCTTGCTTACGGTGAGGGTATATGTAAAAGAGAAGTAGCGCAAGTGTGCGTGAAGGGTGAAAGATGGGTAGGTAATAAGAGATCCCTTTGCCCCTAGGGTCCAGGGTTGTTGTGAACGACAGCAAGGTAAGATGAGTAGTGAGGGAAGTAGTGATAGTCAAGTCCTAATGTTGGCAACCTACACTTGTGAGAGCTTTGGTCACTACTAACTAGGCTTGCTGGAATCAAGAGAAAGATTGTAGAGGAATCAACCAGGACTTGACTGAAGTCCAGTCATTGATGACATTGAGTTTATATACATACAGTGGTGTTTAGGGTAGGTCAGAGATAGCTGACTAATGTACTAGGTCATTAATGATGTCATAGTCTAGAATAACAGTAATTAAGAAAGCATGCTTGATAAGGGTCTAGAGTGAATGTGAATGAAGTGAAAGGTATTGACCTAGACTTGGTTAGGTGACATGTCCCATGGTCATGTGATAGTGGTCATGTGACTTGATAAGATAAGATAAGCGGAGAAATTGTAACAGGAGGAGAGGGATGGTGTTCATTGATTTTGAAGGTTGTTTAGACCTTCTTTTACTTCTTCAAGAATTTTGATAGCTCCTTGGAGTTGAGGGTGGTGGTCTTGGTAGAGTTGTACTTGTAAGACTCTAGCTCTGAATGCAAGAGCTTGGTCTTCAGGTATTCCATGTGCTTGTAGTAGTGCCTCATCAAAAGGCTCATTCTCCCTGATTCTGTCTAGGAGATATGGAAGGAAATCAATGTCCTCAAAGATGTTAACTAGAGGAACTGGGGTTGGCATGTGGTAGAGATCTTCATTATCGTTTGGGTGATAGTGAATCCACCTACAGTGACCTCAAAAACCCTTTCCATGTTGGCCTGGATGGTGGTGTGTGAAGCACACCACCGAACAGCGTGGGAATTACAATTAGCTTTGGTGGAGTTATAAATAGTACATACTCTTGGCTATGAAATTGCCCCCAGGGTCATGTGATTCGGTTCACACAATATGGAGATATAATTGATTCAAAACACTAATATCATGGAAAGGGTTTTTGCACTTTTGGATTGATGACTAGAATCTCACTCAAATCATACAATAACTGTTATTGTTTGTTGATATATACAACCAGACTAGTAAGGACATTGGCGCAGGACTTATGTGTTGCACCCTTGAACAGGTCCGTGTCCTTGTATTTCAGAGGAGCGGAGGTTTGACAGGAGGAGGAGGGGATCGCAACAAGAATAGGAGAGTGGAATTAAATTTGATATTCGTGCTGAGGGATACACGACAGAGATACAGGGGGTTTTATACTAGAGGGTAAATAGGGACATCAAGGATGTCAGGGAATAATAAGATAACATCAAGAGTCCATAAGGGACCAAGAAGGGATGAGGGAAGCGAAGAGGTGTACAAATGAAATGTACAGAATGATAACCAGATCTGAGGATAGCCAAGTCCCTGTGCAAGCACAGCCATGGTCTGGAGCGGAGGAGCAGAGCTCTGAGCATGAAGGAAGTGGAGGTGGACTGAGAGTGGCCAAGGTGGCCAAAGATGGCCGGAGATAAGGCCAGAGGAGGTGGAGACGGATGGGATGTCATGGATATGACACTACCTTGGAAAGTTGGAGACAAAGTATGGCTGGAGGCCACTAATCTCCACTTTTCCTATCCTGCTTGGAAACTTGCTCCAAAAAGAGAGGGCCCCTTCAAAATTGTCCAAGTCCTCTCCTCTGTAGCTTACTGACTTAAACTCCCCCCCACCTGGAAAATACATGATATCTTCCACATCTCTCTTCTCTCCTCTTACAGGACCACCTCAGAACATGGCCCCAACTTCCTCCATCCTCCTCCTAATCTTCTTGATGAAGAAGAACAGTATGAAGTGGAAGCTATCCTCACTCATCAAGGAACAGGAACAAGAAGGCAATATTTAATCAAATGGGTTGGTTACCCATCATTCAGAAATACCTGGGAACCCAAGACCAATCTCTCACACACACAGAAAATGTTAGATGAGTATAAGAAACTCCACCAGACTGCCTCTGATGGTTGATGTCTGACCAGATGTTCCTCTGCCTTCTCATCACTATTTATCTCCTTGCCACCTTTGTTGTCCTTGTCCCATCCACCCTCCTCTTCTTCCACCTTTGCAAGGAACTTCACCACCAACCACCCCCACTCACCTAGTTCTAATGTCCCTCAAACAAATCATCTGTTTGACCTCCTCCTGTTGTATTCATGTAGCCCACCTCCCAGTTCTCCATTGATAATTCTTGTATTAGCAATTTTATCTTTTCTACTGTAAAAACAAAAATGTGCCTGTGTGTAAGGCAAGAGAAAGGTGTGGAGCAATATGTTCATCCCAGGGAGTCTCAAAACACCACAAATGGCTGGAAATATGATATAAAATGGACAAGAAAGAGCATACCACCAGTGTGGACAACTTCTATGGGGGCCTTCTCCAAAAGAAACCAGACTCCAGACTTCCAGATGTGTTCCCAGACTTCTGCATGCAATGCAGACAGTGAGGGGTGACTAGGACTGGGCTTACAGGCTTATACTGGGCATACTAACATGAAGGAGGAGGGAAAACCTGTATTAAGTAAGTAGTAACATGCCTATGTAGTGCTCAACTAACATAAAACAATGTCAAATAGGTAAAAATAGCTAAACCAGCCCAAAACAATATAAACCAGTTACAAACAAATATATCCAGACATCAGAATACCAGGAAACATCACCAGGAAGTGATCCCAGCTGGTATAAACCAACTCTGGCCAGTTTCTGCACAACCCAGTTGTGTAGGGGATTGATCCCAGCCAGAAACATACCAGGATAACATTGGAATGACCAGGATAACATTGGAATGACCAGGATAACACCAGATGTATTTGTTAAGGTCGGTCTCTCCGGACTCAAGTCTGATTGGAGGTCCAGAGGTGCTGAGAGGTGGTCAATGATGTTCGTCTCAGAGTTGGACCAAAGTCCAGAGCAGAGGTGTTGGAGCAGAGTGGCATAGGAAAGGACATTGGTGCAGGACTTATGTGTCACACCCTTGAACAGGTCCATGTCCTTGTATTTTGGAGGAGCAGAGGTCCGACAGGAGGAGGGGGAGATCACGACGAGAATCAGGAGGGGCGACTTACAGTAGTTGATATTCGTGCTAAGGGATACATGACAGAGGTACAGAGGTTTTATACTAAAAGGTCAACAGGGGCATCAAAGTCAGGGAACAGGTGAAACAGAATCAAGGGTCCCATAAGGGATGGAGAAGGGACAAAGGAAGCGATGGGAAGTACAAATGAGAATGTACGAAATGATAATCAGGTCCAAGGATAGCCAAGTCTCTGTGCAAGCACAGCCTTGGTCCAGAGTGGAGGAGCAGAGCTCTGAGCGTGGAGGAAGTGGAGGTGGCCAGAGGAGACCAGAGATGAGGCCGGAGGAGGTGGAGACAGATGGGATGTCATGGATATGACAGTATTGCAATGTTGTCAAATGCCCTATAAATCTGGAATACAGACATAGGGAACCACAGTTCTCTACACCACTGTTAGTTCATCTTGTTGAACACACCCCTCTTATATGCTCTTCTTCTCTTTTGACTTCTCTTATTGCCTTGTCTTCCACTTTAAACACAACCACCATTTACCTTGCCTACTTCCCTGTCACCTGTCATATCCATGCCAAACCAGCCACCTCCACCTCCTCCAGCTCCTTCTCCAACCAACTCTGGTCTCCTCTGTCTCCCTCTAGTCCATCTCTGTCCCCACCATGCATGGAGCTCTGAGGAGCTCCACTCCTCCAATCAGACCTGCAGCTGTGCTCGCTCGGAACCTCCCAGACATTATCCCTGTTTGTTATTCCTTTTGTTCTTTCGTCCCTCTTTCATTCCTACTTCACTTACTATCTCCTAGAATATTTTCATATGTTCACCATCTTAGTAAGATAGTATTTTCATCCTGTTTTGTACCCCCTCTTGTCCCTCCATTTGTATTTAAGTCCTGTAACTCCTGTACATACTCCTCAGCATGAATATCAACCAAAGTCCCTCATCTCCTCTCATTTTGCGACCACTCCTCCTCCTTGGTGGAACTCCAGTTGGACTTGACTCCAGAGGATAAGCATTTTAACAGTATATTTGTACTCAATCCTGAGCAGGTCTCCACTCTTTTGTTATGTCCTCTTATCTCTGTTTTGTACTCTGACCCTCCATTAGGATCTTCACATGGACTGGAATTCATTCTGAATCCAGCCATGCCCTATGAAGCTATCTCATAACTTTACCTCTGACTGACTCTGCCCCTTCAGTGAGTCTCCTTTGGGCTACCCCTTATGATATCTCCAAACTCTGTTCTACCCTGTCTTTCAGCAGCCCTTTATTACCTCTAGACCTCTGTTTCTCTTTCACTCTCTTGGGCATCCTTTCTTTCCCACCTCTTGAAGCTCCATCTTCACTCCACCTCTTCAGTGACCTTCCTTCTCTGTACATTTGTATCTACTTTCATGAACTTCACTTCTCCACACCTCTGATTCACCTCCAGTGTTTCAGAGGCCCCTTCTTTCTCCTCTTCTTTGGCTGGCACTGTCCTTAGACAGTTTCTGGTCACCTCCTACTCCCTCTGTACCTCCGGTTGACTCTGTCTTTCAGCAAGTCGCCTTTTCCTCTGTCATAGACTTTTCCTTTCTTTTGCCATTCCAGCAAACCACCTCCGATGTTTTCATCACCTCCTTGGATTCTAACCTTGTTGGTTTTAGGACAGCTAGCTCACCATGATACTCCATTGAGTAATTGGCAATGAGCAGTATTTCATTCACAATCCATACAAGATAGGAATGCCAAGTTCTCCACTACTCCAGGCTTCCAGGGCCTCCACCTTTGTGCTCTGTCCCACTGTCTCCAGACAGCACTCTGGATTCACCACAGCACCTCAGACTTACTACAGTCCAGTCCACAGTTGACCTCCAGTCACTTACTGGGGGAAGGCAGGACATCTTGATAGGATAGTCACCTTGCAACATCTGACTACACCCCCAACCCTCAACATCTGCCTCCAACCCTTTCGCACCTAAGGACTGCAAGTCCGAAGTTCCTCCACTTCTCTGACACCAACTCCAGTATCTCCAGACATAATGGTGATGGACCACCTTGGTCCTTTCTTTTCCTTTCCCTCTTTGTCTTCTCTATGATTTTCCCTCTGACCATATAGACACCTTGGTAATGGACCCACTCCAGGCTGTTCCATGGTACCTTTCATTTTCCTCCTTTCACTTTTTCGTACCCAAGGATCTTATGTCTGAAGGTAACTCCAGCATTGCTCTGGCCGACTCCGCTCAGTCCAGACAGTCCCCTACTTCTTTTCTCTTTGTTTCCTGTGTACTGTACTTCCGGACCTGGGACCGCATCGCCTTTGTTCAGGCTCCATTTGAGAGCACCCCTTGACACATCCTTTCCTTTTCTCTCTTATGACCTTACAATTCCCCCTCTGGGTCCACTCTGGACCATTCCCTCAACTCCAGTTGTGTCCAGTTGACCCTGGCCCACCAGACCCCTTTCCTCCATTCTCCTTTTCCTTCTTCTGTATATCCCTCCTTGTCTTCATTTTGGACTATTCCCTTTCACTCTGGCAACTTTCAGTCCATTCTGGACCACTCCACCATCATACCCTATTCTTTTGTCTTTCTGCTCTTCTATTCCTTTCCTCCTTAGCTTGTCATTGGCAACTCCTGTCAACTCTGATGGCCTCCAGTTCACTCCAGACCATCCACTTCTTCTTCTTCTCCCTTCAGGCAATCCACCTCCATGGCCTTCATGCCAACCTCTTTGGGTTCACTGATGTTTGTTTAGTATTGACTCGCACACTTGCCTATAAATGATCCATTGATCTATGGGTATAAGAAGCCGCATATAGTCTAACATACTCTTACAGATTGAATGCCAAACCCCGACTCTATGTATCTGGATTTCAATCCCAGGAGTTGCACCCTGGATTCGCCCAAGGACTCTGACCTCTCTAGGCTCAGTCTTGTGGACCTCCGACTGGCTTCGTCTGGATATTCTCCTGCTTTAAGGACTGACCTACAATCATCTTTTTCAGATTTTTGCCATTTTTGGCACCTTGCTTTTTTAATTACCTCCACCTAGGCACCCAAGCTTTCGGACCTTTGTGTCCAGTTCTGCGGACCTCTGCCGGACCACTCCAGACCTTCCCACACTACAGGACTGACCCAAGACCATCCTTAGCTTCCCGCCATTCTCGGCATCATACCCTTCTTGTAGTTAACCTCCGTTTCATTGCTCTTTTCTGTTCCCATTCACTCCATTACCCTTGTTTGGCTCTGTTTTCACCTCTGAGACACTGTATTCAACTCTGTCACTTCCACTTTCACCTCCTATCTGCTCTGTATAACTCCATTACCTCTGATACGACCTTCGACATTTTCAGCTTATTTCTACTTTGTTTATTTTCATTTACCTCCAGACCCCTTTTGAAGCCTTTGGCTATTTTCCTCTGTTTATCTCCACTTCATCTCCAGTTAATTCCAGACATCCTCTGATGTTTTTTGTTCTTCTCCATTCCCTTTTCTTCTCCTTTCACTCTTTTGACATGAAATAGAAAACAACTTTCATAGAACAATAGCAAGGACTATTATAGTACTACTCTTTTTAGTCCTTC
>JBBPKI010000388.1:0-25620 GCA_038089155.1 Nevesoporus exiguus
GCGGATGGCTATGTGGATCACGACAGCGTGTAAGAGAACGCTGTTAGGAGGTATTGTCCGTAAGGAGAAGGTTACAAGAAGTAAAGCAAATAAGAGGACTCGGATTCAAAGATGATCATGAAGTAGATGTATTTCCCATGAGGGAATGGATAGCGAAAGGGAATGCAAATGGTAAGAAGGAAAACACGCGGTATGATGCATAAAATCGTAACACAGATGAGTATGTGGATCACGACAGCATGTGAGAGAATGCTGTTAGGAGGTAATGTCCAAAAGGAAGAGATTATTAGGTAAGAACTGAAACGGTGAAGGAGAAGTTGAACTCGTCCAGTGAGAAAGTTACAAGGAATCGTAGGTACCTTGCATGCAGATGCGGATACATGAATGAGATGCGTTTGGAGACAAGAAGGAGACCAGGATGAAGTGAAAATATTGTAACAGTACCCCCTTCATAGCTTCACAGCGCTGCTGCGTTCCTAAGCTCCAGAGGAATCCTCACCATTGAATACCAACTGGTCGTCATTAAAGTCCTCAGAAGTAAAGGGGCAGTTTGGGACGGTGTGTCCAACAGCTCCACAAAGGCCACATCGAAGGGATGGGCACGCTTCGGCCATGTGGCCCCAGCAATTGCATGCAGTGCAATGGGAGGTGAGGCAGTGGGAGGCTGGATGTCCAGGGGCGTAGAGGGAACAGTGGGGACACCTATACTGTGGACAGCTCCATCACAGATGTCCATGTCGTCTGCAGGTGTAACACCTGTGTCTGGAGAGATCCATGGCAGCAAGATGGGCTTGGTCGTCTGTGGGGATGGGTAGGACTCGAGTAGGGGAAGAGAGTATGGTGATACCCATGGGGAGGTCTCGGACGCGGACATTGGTCAGTAAGGATAGGCCAGGCGGTGGTGCAGCAGATGGTAAAGAGATATGGACTGGCAGCGGGTTCTCTGGAGTGGTAGGACGAGTAATAGGTGGGGATTCCTGGGAGGCGTGCAGGACGTCATTGTCTAAGTAGTCGTCAA
Source organism: Nevesoporus exiguus (assembly GCA_038089155.1). NCBI lineage: Eukaryota > Fungi > Basidiomycota > Agaricomycetes > Boletales > Boletaceae > Nevesoporus > Nevesoporus exiguus. Next base: position 1,019 of record JBBPKI010000388.1, read on the forward strand.
GATCTGTCTCGTTTAAAGAGAAGAGGATCACCTGTGGGAAGTCTCCCAAGGCACCAGGAGGGAAGGCAGAGATTATCTGTCCAAATTGGTGGTGATCCATCAGATCTAAGGCACAAAGGCAGAGTTGATCAAGCATGGCAGCTTGTGTGGCGGCGAAGTTGGGGTTTGGAGATAAAAGTCTTGGCGAATTACTAAACGACCAAAGGGAACAAGTTTGATGGAAGAATAAAATGGCCTCCAAGAGAGGGAGTGAACGTCTAAAAAGGGGAACACTTTCAGCGATGGTTAAAAGCTGTGGATGGTCTAAAATGTGGGCGTAAATAGCAAGTCGTTGGAAAGGAGGTAAAGTAGACGGATAAAGATTTTCCAAGGCCCAGCTAGGGATCTCCCTTCGGTGCAAGTGCGGAGGGGAGATGGAGACCCGTGTAGTTTGCACAGCAGCGGACGGGGATCTAGGAACATCCGGGGAGCTAGGGCGGTGGGGTGGCAATGAAGCAGTAAGCAAAGTCGGCGAAGTAATAGAAGTCATGACTCAGGCGTGATGTGGTGCGGTTGTTGGTGGTATGGAGACAAGGATGACGATGAGTATGGTGATAATAGCAGTGAGGGAAATAGTGGCGAAGATTGCAGCAATGATGAGAATCTGATGAGGGGTGAGCATTATTGCTCAAGAGGAGAGAGAGCTCTTATATTGTCTGAGGAGAGCAGGGGCGTGATGAAGGTTTCGCTCAGGTTCCCATGTGTTCTCCGATGTGGGATATCCTTTCCACTTGATCAGGTACTGACGGCGGTGGGTGGAACCCCAATGAGAGAGTATAGCCTCAACTTCATATTCTTTTTCACCGTCAATAAGATCTAGTGGCATAGGGATGAAGTTTGGGCCATGCTCCAGCGTGGTCCGATAGGAGGATAAGAGGGAGGCGTGGAAAACATCATGGATGCGCCAAGTAGGGGGTAATTTTAGCTGATACGCCACAGGGGAGAGTACCTTAATGATCTCAAAAGGTCCTTCTCTTTTGGGGGCAAGCTTCTGTGATGGGTACTTGAGTTTAAGATTCGTGGCCTCGAGCCAGACCTTATCTCCCATCTTCCATGGTGTGAACTTGGTGGTGAGTCTCTCTTTCATGAGGCGTTGAGCAGTGGAATGAGCAGCTAGTGCTTCCCTCTGTGCTTTAGCAAGGGTAGTGAGGTGGTCTTGTACCGAGGGAATGAAAGACTTTCCTAATGGAGGATAAGCTCTAGGTTCATACCCCATCATGAGGTAGTACGGTGATTGGTGGGTGGATGAATGTGCTGCGGAGTTGTGGGAAAATTTCGCAGTTGGAAGTAAGGTACTCCAGGTACCAGGGCGTCCTTGGCAAAAGATCCAAAGATACACTTCGAGCTCCTGATTGGCTCTCTCAGTTTGGCCATCAGTCTGTGGGTGGTAGGCAGAGGAGAGCTTTATGTCATACTGGAGGAGTCTGGCTAGCTCTTTGGCAAAGGAGGAAGTGAACTGAGGTCCTCTATCAGAGATGCAGGAGTTGTGAAGTCCAAATCTTGGGAAGATATGCTGGAAAAAGAGTGATGCTACACCAGCAGCGGAGATGTTTTTGTTGCAAGGGAGAAGGATTACCCCCTTCATAAGGCCATGGTTGACCACGACCAGGATAGAGTCGAAGGTGTGGGAGAGAGGAAGATCCGTGATAAGATCCATAGAGATCTATTGGAAGGGGCGGACAGCGGAGGTGGAAAGGGGTGAGAGAGGCAGGACAGTGGGGTGGGTGTTTGGCTTGGAAGCCTGGCAAACAGTGCACCTGGAAATGAAGCGAGAGAGAAAGGAGCGCATACTGGGCCACCAATAGTCTCTGGAGAGGCGAGCATAAGTGTGAAAAAGGCCTTCATGGCCCCCACTGGGAGAGAAATGAAGGGAGGAGACAATCTCATGGCGCGCTTCAGGGAGAATGAAAAGGCGCCCTTTGTAATAGAGGTGTGGAGCGTCGTAATGCCAATCTGCAAGGGAAGAACAGGGGAATAGGGGAAGAGATTTCTCCATAGCATGTAATGCCTCAAGCATGAGTGGGTCGGTGGCAGAGGAGCTAGCAATCTTGGAGCTAAGTGCAAGATCGAGTGCAGAGATGATTTCAGGATCTGAGAGGATGGGGTGAATATTGTCAGTAGAGGTGTCAACGTCATAACAGCAGGATAATGCATCAGCAGGAGTTATGGCAGTTCCTGGGAGGACAATCCAAAGGAGATGGTATTCCTGTAGGAAAAGACTCCAGTGAGCTTGGCGACGCGAAAGCTTCTGCGGTGCTTTCATGAAAGAAAGATTCTTGTGGTCTGTGAAGACAGTGACAGCATGCTCTGTTCCCAAGAGATATTGCTGCCATTCTTCCAAGGCATCAATGATTGCTAGGAGTTCTCGGTCATAGATGTCATAATTTCGTTCAGCATCATTAAGGGTGTGAGAATAGTAGGCGCACGGATGGGAGTCTCCATTGGTATCTTTTTGCATAAGGATAGCTCCAACAGCGATAAGAGATGCGTCTATCATGAGGAAGAAGGGTTTAGTGGTGTCGGGAAGAATGAGGACGGGAGCGGAGGAGAAGATCTCTTTGAGGCGAAGGAACGCAGTTTGCTGGTCATCATGCCAGATCCAAGGCTGGGCATTCTTGGTAAGGAGGTTTAGTGGGGCAGCTATGTCGGTGAAGTTGGATATAAATTTGCAGTAGAAGTTGCAAAATCCAAGGAATGAGCGAATGGCTTTGACCATGGATGGGGGTTGCCACTTGGCGATGGCAGAGAGTTTGATGGGGTCCATGCATACTTGTCTGTTCTCTACGATAATACCCAAGTATTCAATCTCTGGGGCATCAAAGGTACACTTGGAGAGTTTGAGTGTCAACCCATGCTCTCAGAGACGAGCTAGAACTCTGCGAGTATGATCAATGTGATCAGGGAGGGTAGAAGAATGTACTCCTCTTTCTTTGGGACAAAGAAGAGAGGGGACGCTTGTAGTGATTTGGATTCTACGATTCGTCCAGTGCGAAGATGTTCTTCGATAAAAGCTCTACAAGCTTCTAGTTCGGCAGGGTTTAGAGCATAAGCTTTGGCCCGTTTAGGGACGAATGAGTCTTTAAGCTCGATGACATGGTCATAAGGGCGATGGGGAGGGAGGATGTCGTGGTTCTTTTCTTCGAAGACATCTGAGAAGTCAGTATATGCTTCTGGGAGGGTGACTTCCCTTTTGGTGTCCTTTTGAGCGATTTCGGTAGTGTGGTTTTACATATGGTTTCGGCAGTCAGCCAAGCATTCCTTTCTACTAGTCCTAACTCGATATTCCTGTTTTCATCCAGTCCTAACCATCGAAGGAGATACCGTTCAGAGGTGTCTTCATTCATGGGGAGAGGTTCTGATGGGAAGAAAAGAGTCCTTTCCTTCCAATCTATGGTAGGGTTGCGATCCGCAAGCCAGTTCATTCCTAGAATGATCTGGGGTCTTCCAAGACCGATAATCATCAAGCAGAGGATTTCCATTCATTCTGGGAAAGTAACAGTGGCATTGGAGAAGAAGCGGATTGTTCCTGCCTGATTGGAAGTTCCGTCTACATTTAGTGCTTGGATGGGTTTGGAAAGGGGGTGGAAAGGGAGGCCAAGTCTTTTGGCTAGTCGGTGGTCAATGAAAGTTCCGGTGGCTCCGCAATCAATGAGCGCAGTGGTGTTGACAGTTTTCGTCCCATGAGAGAGTTTAATTCGGATGCAGATTGATTTCTCAGACTCGGATGAAAGAGTTACATGGGCAATATTATGGAGAGGTAGCATCGACTCATCTCTCCTTCTCAAAAATCCTCAGTTACTTCCATGATAGAAGCGATGGATTCTTGGACAGGTTCGAAGCTCTGCTTCAGTTCCTGGAGGATCTGTTGAATAGTCTTCCCTCCGGCAGTGAGGGAGTTGATGTATTGCATTAGGTCATTGTTGGGCTGTGTCTGGACAGCGTGAATCCTATTAGGGTTGCGAGGGGGGCAAGGCGGAGCAGGGGTTGACTGATTGGGATGGTTCCTGGTGGAACAGCCACTTTGTTTGCAAATGAAACACAGCTTATTTTCCAAGCATCGCTTTCGCTCATCTGGGGACAGATTCAGGGCATCGATGTCCATAGCATTAGGGTCTCTGGTAGGGGTGTGAGGGGGAAATGATCTTTGGGGAAAAGTGCGGGTGGGGACGGTCCTGATAGTGGAAGTGGTGACCCTGGGAGCCATTCGAATTCTGTTGGCTTCGAACTGCTCAACCTTAGAGTACCAGTCCGAAATCTTCTTTGGCATGGTTTCTAATCCAGCCATCCTGGCGTGATGGTATTGATGCAGGCCTTGTTCAAAAAGGCCAATAAGGGTGAGGTTGTTGGTGAGGGCAGCTGTGGTGGACAAGATACGGAATTCAGAGATGTATTTGTGCAGATCAGAGACAGTATTCTGTCACAAGGCGACTAGCTTCTTCATGGCATCAGCGGAAGAATCTACGAGTTTGAATGCTGTCTGGAAGGCAGCTTTAAAGTCTTTGTACGTTCCGAAGGAAGGGGGAGACTTATTCATAGCCTCCTGGCAGATAACAGTAGCCCAGGCAAGGGCAGAATCTTTCTTCATGTATGAGAGTGTGAATGCGATCTGGCGATCGTCAGAGGTATAGATCTCTCTGTTGATCAGAAGGTAGGTGTCCACTGAGAGAATCCAAGACTCAGCGGAGGAGGAATCTCCATCATAGTTGGCAGGGACACCGATCTTGATCTCGGTGAATTTGGAGGACATTTCTTTGTCAAAGTCTTCGTTATCAGAAGGATCTGGGGAAGGAGAGTGACGAGGCGGTTGCGAATGGATTGATTGGATAGGTACAGCAGGTGTTGGGGCAGTATAAGCTGATAACGGGAGAGCAGCAGATGTGTTATGCTCAGGTCGACGTACTATTTGTGGGATAGATGCAGCCCAAGGATCTGAAGAACTCCCTGGTCCGATGGCAGGCTCCGGTTCTTTGACTTCGATGGGTTCAGGTTCAGAGGGTTCTCCTCTAGCAATAGATCTATGGATGGCTTGTTCTAGTAAGGCGTTTCAACGACATGGTACTTCTGGTGGCAAATTTGGGTTAGGCGACCCAGTAATTCTTCGGGATGATGACAACGTTTTGACAAGGGGTTCCCTACTCCAATGGCAGGAGGGGAAAAGGGAAAGCTAAACCTTTTGTTATGGAGCACGTCCTTCTGGACTGCAAACGACAAGGGCTCTTTGTGAGGAGGCACTCACAAAGAGGCACAACGTCTCACAATGAGCAAAGAGGCAAAAGAGAACAGTTGAGGCGACTGTTCAGGCAGGGACAAGTCCAGATCAGAGGAGGTGGAATTGCACAGGTTTAGCTTGGGTTTTACAGGCCGAGTACCAGTTACTTATATACCCAGAGGAGATGTGCACAGACCAAGATAAGGGTAGGCATAGAAGATGATAGAAGGTGAGAGAACTACTGCGGATGGCTAAGAGGATCACGACAGCGTGCGAGAGAATGCTGTTAGGAGGTAATGGTCCAAAGAGGAAAGGGTTACAAGACATAAAGCGAATAGGAAGATGGAGACTCAAAGATAATCATGAAGTGAATGTATTTCCCATGAGGAAAAGGATAGCGGAAAGGAACACAAACGGTAAAAAGGAAAAGATGTGGTATTAAGGATAAAATCGTAACAGCTATGTGCTATTCATAACTTTATTCAAGACCTTGATCCGGATACATTCTTCGAACCTGAATTCAAGGCACTCTGGTTGGCACAGATGGCAGAGGAAGATGATGTAGAAATGTTTGGGGACTTGGGCGATGGGCCAGTGGATGCCGCTGAATGGCAACGGGCAGATGAGTGACGAGACCAAATAGCTATGGAGATGTGGGAAGATTATTGTCATCAGCTCCGAAACCTTGAATCCAATTACTGTAGATACATACCGTTGTATCAAGTATGAGCTTCCTGTAAACCCCTCAAATGTCTCTGGACCCAAGACAAGCGAGCTTCAAGTGGAAATGCAAGGAAAAAGAGTAGTGTCTCTTTTTTCTCTAAGATTTCGATATATTCTGTGATGTCATTCATCTCATCAGGTGAAAGAGGGAGCTCTGCAATGGCAGCAGCAATGCGTCCTGTGATCTCCAAGTTGAAGGGAGGAGCAGTGGCGGAAGAGGAGGAAGGTATAGCTGCAAACATAGATATGGAGGGTGGCGCTGGCATGGCTGTCGGAGTCGTGGTGTTTCTAGATAGCAAGACCTGATGCTCACTGTAGTCCTGAAAAAAGCGCTGAAAGGCGGTTGAGAGCTGTTGCATGGACTCACTTGCATTGACTTGAGCTTGCATGCCAGCAGACAATGGCCAGGAACACTTGCGAGAGCTGTCTTGCGAGCCAACAGATCCTGTGCCACTCATAGCGGCAGCATCACATTTGTGACAGCTGACACTTGTAACACCCGATGAAGCTGAGCCAGCTGTGATGGAAAGGGGGCATGAAAGGTATGTGGATGGGGTTGATGGCGCAATGGAATTTGAGTCTTCGGTATCAGCAGCATCATCCAAGGTGGTCTGTTGGACTGTGTAGATTGGTCCCTGTTGTCCATTGACAGTGGAGGTAGAAGCCATAGGCCTCATGGTTTGATGCAGTGTTGAGCTGCCTCCAGAAGCTTCACCAGGATGATAGACATGCCTCCCTTTGGCAGTTGAGGGTATTACTGGCTCCATAATCTGCCAGTAAAGAAACGGAGTGTTCGTGAACTTGTGTGCACCTTTGAGGGACTTGTAGCAGGTTTCTTTAATATGAAAGTCCACTCAGAAAAAAGAAATCTGTACCTTGCAAAGCCCTTTCCATACATGAACGTTTTTGTTGGTGACGATAGCACCATTTTCATTGTCATAGTGCATCCCTGACGTCCTCCGAATCTCACGAACTATATTCCATTCTTTCTTGAGCTTTGAAAAATGTTAGAATTCCATAATGTGAATATTAGAAAAAAAACATACGGCGCCCCACTTCGTACTACAACTGCTTGCGGTCTTCGCCACTGTAACCCCATCTCTACCAACGGGGAATTTGGTGTTCAGGACCATTGCTACTTCATTGAATGTCGCTGCCTTGAAATTGTTATCGCCTGATGATGAATGCTGAGATGCAAGAAATTGGATTAGTTCAAGGATATGCTCATGGGGCCACGTAGTCTTTGGAGTCGACTTTTTCTCGACCATACTGCGAGCCTGCTGGAACTGGGCTGGATTGATAACACTATTGGACCATAGTGAATGCTGGGAAGAGCTAGAATGACGGGAGGACTTTGACGACCGGGACTGAGAGCGCATGGAGGTCATCATTAGCAGCAGAGATGACATACAGTATAGTGCAGTGCTGGTTTTGCAGCCGATATGCCTCAGCGAAACATCACCCAGTGATCTCCAAATCAGCTTAGCCAAATGCCAACCAACTTCAGCCGAACCTCAAGTTGCAAATTTTTGTAAGCCGGACAAGACCTAAGCTTTCTTGAGCTCAGGTTTGTTAACGTAACGGCCGTAGTATGAGTCTATCAACGATTGATTGAGCTGGCCTTGTATGGGCCTCCAGAAGTGGACAGACATCTCGTCTGCCGTGCAGGGTATTATGCCCTGGAATCCAGGACAAGTCTTCCTCCTATGAGGGTCAGTCACTGCGTGTCGCTAGCAAGCCTATGACAGCAACCGAAGTGTTGTGTCAAAACATACCCGCTACCAGAAAATCTGAGGGTTGTTTGCCTGTTCTATGGTCCATACTCCATGTCTATAAAATACCGCTTTGCCTCTTTCGCAGGCCAAAAGTATGCCATCTCTCCCTCATATACGAGGCATACTTTATCAAAGAAGTCGAAAAGTTGCTCTCCGGCTTGATATATTGCGACAACGGTCGTAACATTGGTAGTATCGGTCGCGATACGAAGCGTCTGGATGAACTTGAGCGCCGTGGATGAATCCAAACCACGTGTCAGGCTAGGTAGATCCAGGTCGAAAACGTGATCTCGCGCTGAAATAGGATGATACATACTTGTCCCAACAAATAAGCTTGCCACGTGCAGACATAACCTCAGCAAGCAAGACTCTCTTCTTCTCGCCACCAGAAATGCCTCTCAGAAATGCATTGCCAGTGATAGTGTCCCTGGCATGCTTAAGCCCAAAGATGCGTATGAGTGCTTCCGTTGTATGTGTGGCATAAGTCGATCTTGGCTGATTATCCGCACGACGACGAGGAGTCCTCATCATGGAGGCAAACTCCAACGTTTCATTTACTGTGAGGGTCGGGAAGTGAACGTCATCCTCTGGGCAGTATACAACATCACCGCAGTACTGTCTTTCAATGTCTTCGGGCGAGAATGAGTCGTAAAAGACCTCTCCCAAAATATCGTGGTAGTCACCACGATGGTTGGTAAGCATTTTCAGAAAGGTATTGCATCCAGAACCCGGACGGCCTAATACAACTGTGTCAAGTTTGTGGGTAAGTGAAAGCAGTATGCAGACAAGGTTACGCACGGAGCATGTCCCCTGGAGGCACTACGCCCTCGAAGCCAGAGATGATGTCGCGGATTTGGGGGTTGCGCAAGGTGTTGATATACTTGATGATCGATCGGGGATAAAATGGTGATGCGAGATTGTGCTGGACGGCGGTACCGCCTCCCAATCCCACGACGCGTAAATCTCTAAACATGACACCTAGCTTCCGCGCCCTGGCGTCACCTTCCGTTGGCCTGTCAAATGCAAGGTTGAGTGCTAAAATTATAATGTCAAACGGGCCAGGCTTACAGTGTGAACACGCTTCCGATCAGCGACGTTACATCCAACGCATCGCCGGAATATGTGGGTAGGGATGTCCTTGAATGGTCCTTGTCTTGAGGGAGGGGCTCTAAATTTCGATTATGTGCGTCAAATTCGGACGCATGTAGCTGTATTCTAGATGTGCCAGCCATAGCCCACGATGGCAGATGGTCCAAGATTCGAAGGAGTAACGGGAGGGATGAAAATGGTGGACGCACTCTTCGCGTCCCATGATATGTAAATAAAGGTCAGCGCTGTCGTTTTTTTCTGCAGTCTTTTTTTACCTCTCGAGCCGAGATATATCATTACAATGAATCCCTAATTGGTGCGTATTGCCTCGCTCATACCCCATGTTATGTAGCATCGTCGTATTGTTCCTGAGCACCTTCATCCGAGGAGCTGCCACTGTCAGGCTAACTGAGACCCACCGGCCAATGCACTCATGAAGTGCAACCTCGTATCAGAACGTGGTCTTGGTTCTTCTATGAGAGGAATTGTTAGTGCTACCAACCTCTGGATTGATCGACGACTCCACTTATATCTGCCGTCAGACTGTCCTGGCGCTGAGTCGGAGACCGCTTTGGAGTGGGAGATAAATCGCACAGCCACTGACTGGAAACCGCCGACACGACATGTCTGGCTCGGATATGTTCGACAACATCTTCTCTACACCAGACGTCTCTTCCGTCTGGTCAGACCGCGGGCGTATTGCTAACTATCTTCGCTTTGAGGGCTGTCTCGCCCGCGTACAAGCGGATCTGAACATCATCCCAAAGGACGCCGCCACCGAGATCGAGGCCTTCTGTGCAGATGTCGACAATGTCGATTTCGGCGAGCTCAAGCGAGCCACCGAGAAGATCGGGTATCCTATCTTAGGTCTGGTCCAGCAGATCGTCCGCCAGGTCAACCTCAAACACGAGGGGTTCGGGGAGTGGGCTCATTTCGGTGCAACGACTCAGGTGATTCTCCAACTACCAGATGGCTGGATATAGCTGACGTTGACAGCGACCTTCGGTAGGACGTCACAGACACTGCGACTGTCCTTCAACTCGTATTGACGCTTGAGATTGTCTCCGCATCGCTTCTAGAGATCGTCGAGAGTCTTCGTGCACTCGCCAAACGCCACGCTGCCACGCCCATGGCTGCGCGCAGCAACCTCCAGCAAGCAGTCCCTATGACATTGGGCTTTAAGCTCGCCCGTCTTCTCGCCACCTTCCAGCGCCACCAGCAACGCCTCGAGCAACTCAAGCCACGTGTTCTCGTGCTCGAGTTCGGGGGTGCCGCTGGCACACTTGCCTCGCTGCCTCCCGATAAAGCGTTGGCATGTCAGGAAGCGCTCGCAAAGTGTCTCGGGCTCTCTGTTCCAGAGATCGCCTGGCATACGGAACGCGATCGTATTGCTGAGGTCGGCGGATTTTTTGCCCTCTTGACCGGGACGTGTGCCAAGTTCGCGACGGACATCAAGCTTCACATGCAAACTGAAGTAGCTGAGCTCTCTGAACCTTTCCATAATCAACGCGGATCGTCGTCGACGATGCCGCAGAAGCGGAACCCCATCTCGTGTGCATATATCACTGGCATGGCTGCCTCCGTGCGTTCTCACTGCGGCGCGCTGCATGAGGCGATGGTGGCAGATCACGAACGCTCCACGGGAGCGTGGGAAATAGAATGGATCAGCTTGCCGGAGATATCCAAATTGACATGTGCCACGCTAAAACACACGGCCGATTTAGTGTCTGGCTTGGAGGTACATCGCGGAGCGATGGAGAGGAATTTGAGCCTTACGAAAGGTAGGATTGTTTCCGAGGCGGTGATGATGGCCCTCGCGGACAAGATGGGACGGCAGGTCGCGCACGATCTCGTGTATGATATTTGCCAGAGGAGTGCAAACGAAGACGTGCCGTTGCTTGAGCTGCTGAATGCGGAAGACAGGGTGACTTCGGTTGGGTTAGGGAGGGACGCACTGCGTCGGTTATGCGAGCCTGCAAATTACCTGGGACTGTCGGTCAACATGGTTGAGCGTGTCGTCGGAAGTGAGTAGTAGGACTGCGATGGGTAGCGAAGTGCCTAATAGAAAAGTGTTGCTAATCTCGGTGGCATGGATGATTCGCCCACGATGCAAAGCTTCTTTTCAACGCGTCCTTCCCGACGGCCACTCTAGTACGCCGGTGGCTTCCAGTACCAGCGCGGAGGTGTGTCAACCAGCTCAGGGTTGGGTACGTCAATACGTTGAGGAAGACCTGTCTCTATGGCGAGCAGGTACTCGGCGGCGGTCTGGAGGGACGTGACTCGGTAGAAAAGTCACATCGACGTTGGTCCTTCGATCATCGTGCTCGAAGCAACTCCGTAGAGCGCGGCACGTAGCATCGCCAACTACGCCCATGTCCCCCTCTCATTATAATCCCCCCTCGTCCTGAATGCCTCGTTTTTTTCCCCTTCCCTTGACTCCCCTCCCTCTTCCATCTCATGTCTCATGCCATCCCTCTCATCGCATCTCATTTCCTGGGTGAGTCATTGGATGCATGAAAGCGGTAGTGCTAACTTGTCACAGGTGTCATCCTCTGTAGCTTGTGCGCCTGCTTTCCTAGGTAATCATACGGCGTTTGACCTGTGACAGGTTGTATGGCCTCACGTTGGCGCAAACATGGTACTACTTTCACTCTTTCCCCAAAGACAGTTGCTGTACGAAGATCCTGGTTCGTGTTGCCCTTCTTTGTGTATCGCCCGACTTACCGTGTTCGCTAGGTTGCATTCCTAAGGTAGACCATCCGAATGGGAAGCGCCGGCTAGGGGAACTCATCATACCCTCAGCACCCTTGGCACGGCTCAGATCGTGCTCGTCTCCGCATCAATATATCAATATACCATCATTTATGCTGGAGACGTCGTCATGTCCGGTTATGTCACGTCGTAAGAGCTCTTATCCTGTGCCTTTGGATTACAGATTCACGTTGCGACTCTACCCAGGTCGTTCGAGGTACGTATATGCGCTTGGCTGTTTACATTGTTTACTTGATGGTTCTGGCCATTCCTGCAGGCGTCGATGGGCGTCTCTGTGAGCACATTAATCTCGTCTCTATCTACTCGACATTAATTTCAGTGCTGGCCAGTCTGTGATCGCATTCGGAGTCCAATTGTCGGTCTCATTCATTCTCTTCGAGTGATCTTGATGTCATTATCCTCTCCGTTAGGACGTACGCGCATCGTATTTGGAGATGTGAGTCCCGCGTGAACAGTGAGGTTTGATTTGACCTTTTCCCCAGTGAGTTTTCGCAATCGGCTGTTGACTCTCCCCATCGTAAGTGCTACACGCTCAGGTCTTCGCAGACTAATGATCTCGATGCCGATAGGTCGTGTTGGCATTCATCGCACTAGGTCAGTCATATTCTATTTATTCCCATTCATTCCAACGAACCTTGAGTAGGCTGTGGTGCAGGTATGCATCTTACAATGCGAACCGCGTATTTATACTAATCCTACCTTTAAAGCCATGCTAGCAGAGACGTACGTGGACCCCATAGACTACCTCTCCAATTGTTGACCGAGATCCTCGTCTATAGCGTCGTAACCCCGCAGTGGCGGAGCGCACAAGGAAGCAACGTCAGTCGTTTGTAATCCACTTTTGTAAACACTCGCGATCGATCCATCTCATGTTCGGACTTGTTGGCTCAGGTCTCTGCAGTGATCTTTTACGTTGCTTCATTCGCTTGTGACCTTCTCATAGCCGGCTCGCAAGTGTACTTGTTTCGCAAATCGAGAACTGGAATCGGGCGGTAAGTTTTGTTCGGTCAAGAGGAGTAGCGGTCATCAATGAGTTGTATCAGGTTAGGTGGTCTCATCTCAAAGCTAACAATCCTGGTGATCAACATCGGGCTGCTGACGAGGTATTCTTTCGTCTTCACGTTGAAATCTCAATACAAATAGGTCTTCCTTTACATTAGCGCCGATGTGACCGTCTTCCTCGTGCTGGTATGAATCCCCCTTTGGAGCGTTGATCGTGCTTATGACCACCACTAGTTTATCGTCTGTCCATCCAATGGTGCCTTCCTCGTACCATACATTCTCATGAGCCACTGTGAGTCCCCTGCTCACCGTAATCGAATGTTGGCGAATGTATCAACCAGGCTACCTCAATTCGTTCTTGAGCATGTGAGCATCACTGCCCGCCTATGTCACGGTCCTGTCCGGGCACTGATCCTTCCTCGTAGACTCAACTCGCGACTACTACTACGCGAGCTGGTCGACAATGAAGAGGTGAGCCCCCTCGGCGTCAATCAGGTCTGGATATCGAACTAATCCCCTCCCCTTCATAACCCTACGCCTCTGGGCGCGGTGCAGTTCCCCTGCCCAAACATCGCCGCGAGTTCTGCAGACGGTTTCGGGCTTAGTCCGCCTTTCCAGGCGCATTCGCAGTGTCCGTGTCCGTCTCAGTCGCCAGTTCTATCTCGATGCCCCGACGGTCCGTCGAAGTTCCCGTCACAGTCCACGTTGCCATCGCAATCACGAACGCCGTGTCCGTCTGGCATTGATCCGTGCTCGATCGTGCCCGTGTCGCAGGTGTAGCGTAAAGGATGCTCGGACAATGCGTTACTCATTTGTGACATCAAGAAAAACGATTTCGGTGTCGCTAGCTTTCGTGTTTCTGTTTTTCTTTTTTCGTCTTTGTCTTTTGTGGGGCCTGCATGGCCGTGTCTGTACTGCGTTGCTGTGGTCTCGGTATGAGTTGTGCCAACAGGCGAGGGGGTGAACGAACAAGCCTACGGCAGAAATGGGATGATGATGCCTCGGGATCTGGGGTTTGGTCGTGCGAACACTGGCACCGGTCCAAACTATACAGTTTCTGAAGGCACTGTTCGCGTCCGGAACTTAGGTCTGCCCGTCTCCCACACACGGATTGCGATAGATAGACTGGTCATGACTTGTATGGGTTCACAGTTAGATCGTATGTATACAACGGACAACATGCATAGAATGAACTCGGTAGCACTGAATATCTTAGCATATTGACACATGGCCGGCGTGTGGAGCGGCACAGAGTGTACTCAGGACAAGAAGTGACCGTACGTTGTGATGCCTTACTGCAAGACCGTAAGTACCATGGGATGGTCCCTGCAGATAGGTGCTACAGATTATGCGACTCGCCTGTCGGTTTGTGCACGTGCTTTGGTGTGCTAGCGTGATAGATTGGGCCCAGAGGTATGATTGGAGGCTTGTCCATCGAAATCACTAACGTGTATGTCAGAACGTTGGGTGAATGATAAAAGCCAGACGTGCGTACTGCATATTGGACGCGCTGGCAGGGCTGGACAGCACACGGTCGAGGCTTTGATTGGAAGCCGATAGATTATCTTGCTATAAGGGAGGCGAGTGGACCAGACGTGAATGTACAACGCAGATGGGATTCTCAACAGCACGCACCAGCTAAAACAACATGGCAGCGAGGGCGTCAGTTGTTGGTAGATAGTTGAATACCCGTGAGGACGTACTTGCTGAAAAGAGCACAGCACGGGGGGTAAGCCCGTGATAAATCACCGCACATGGGGATACGCACATCCTAGCAGGAGCACACGTCAAGGAGAGTTAGTGCTGAGTGAATCGTTAGACGTGCGAGAACACGCACTCGCTGGAGGGAGGAATGGAGTAGGAGGAGTTAGCAATCGTCGAATCGCTGGCTACACAAGAATACGCACCATCTGGATGAGAGACACAGTGTAGTGTCAGCAATCGTCGAATCGCTGGCTACATGAGAACACACACCCTCTGGATGAGAGACACAGTGTAGGGTCAGCAATTGGCAAATCGCTGGCTACACGAGAACACGCACCAGCTGGATGAGAGACACAATGTAGGGTCAGCAATCGTCGAATCGCTGGCTACATGAGAACACGCACCTCCTGGATGAGAGACACAGTGTAGGGTCAGCAATTGTCGAATCGCTAACTACACGAGAACACGCACCGGCTGGATGAGACATAGTGTAGGGTCAGCAATCGTCGAATCGCTAGCTACACGAGAACACGCACCGACTGGATGAGGGACACAGTGTAGGGTCAGCAATTATCGAATCACTGGCTACACGAGAATACGCACCGGCTGGATGGAAGACAATGTAGGGTCAGCAATCGTCGAATCGCTGGTTACACGAGAACACGCACCGGCTGGATGAGAGGCACACTGTAGGGTCAGCAATCGTCGGATCGCTAGCTACACGAGAACACGCACCGTCTGGATGAGATACTGTAGGGTCAGCAATCGTCGAATCGCTGGCTACACGAGAACACGCACCGACTGGATGAGAGACACAGTGTAGGATCAGCAATCATTGAATCGCTGGCTACACGAGAACACGCACCGTCTGGATGAGAGACAGTGTAGGGTCAGCAATCGTCGAATCGCTAGCTACACGAGAACACGCACCGGCTGGATGAGAGACACAATGTAGGGTCAGCAATCGTCGGATCGCTAACTACACGAGAACACGCACCGGCTGGATGAGAGACACAGTGTAGGGTCAGCAATCGTCGAATCGCTGGCTACACGAGAACACGCACCGGCTGGATGAGAGACACAGTGTAAGGTCAGCAATCGTCGAATACCGCTGGCTACACGAGAACACGCACCCACTGGACGAGAGACACAATGTAGGGTCAGCAATCATCGAATCGCTGGCTACACGAGAACACGCACCACCTGAATGAGAGACACAGTGTAGGGTCAGCAATCGTCGAATCGCTGGCTACACGAGAACACGCACCAGCTGGATGAGAGACACAGTGTAGGGTCAGCAATCGTCGAATTGCTGGCTACACGAGAACACGCACCTTCTGGATGAGAGACACAGTGTAGGATCAGCAATCGTCGAATCGCTGGCTACATGAGAACACGCACCCTCTGGATGAGAGATACAGTGTAGGGTCAGCAATTAGCAAATCATTGGCTACACGAGAACACGCACCCTCTGGGTGAGAGACAGTATAGGGTCAGCAATCATCGAATCGCTGGCTACACGAGAACACGCACCCTCTGGATGAGAGACACTGTAGGGTCAGCAACCGTCGAATTGCTGGCTACACGGGAACACGCACCGACTGGATGAGAGGCACAGTGTAGGGTCAGCAATCGTCGAATCGCTAGCTACACGAGAACACGCACCGTCTGGATGAGAGACACAGTGTAGGGTCAGCAGTCGTCGAATCACTGGCTACACGAGAACACGCACAGACTGGAAGGAGGACACGGCAGGAGGATGGGCGGAAGTTAGATCCTGGTGAACATTTGAAGACGCCGGCGCACGTACCCATGTCATCTGTAGGGCAAAGGTCGTGCCGTGCAGGATAATCAATTGATCCTGCCACACAAAATTGCAGGTCAAACCATTGCACACTTACCTGCTTCGTCAGGAAGTTTCGAATGAGGAGCTTGTCTGCTGCAGTCTGTGTGGTATTAGCTCCTTGCCCGCTAGTAGTATCTTTTGTGGCTTCTCTCATTCTATCTCCATGTGTACGAGTGATAGTGATCCGTCGTTCACAACGTGGACTGTGTTCATTATAGGTCTTGTCAGAAAGTTAAAAAAGAATACTAACCACGTGATGCTGCAACCACGTCTTAATGTGGTGATTATATCGGTGGTGCTGACGCTAAGGGTATTCAGTTTTCCACACGGACACTTGTATGTTGTGGTCAGATCGGAATCGATGGCCTCTTCAAAAATGGCCCTCATGGTGATTCTTGTCCCTGGCTGCAATTTTGACCATATGTTACTTTCTCTTGTCAGTTGCACCGCGTCCGAGTCATTACTATTGTAAATCACGAAATCATATAGGCCCCTGTCAATGTACCACCTTTGGACCTCCTTTTCGTCTGGCCTGCACTGGTTGAGGCTGACATAGAGCATAAGGTTTAGTTGCTGGATCCGTATGTCAAGCTTCAGTGGTGCATATGCTTGTGTCGTGAAAGCGTACCTCCAGATGTCGGCATTGATCAAGGAGCAGTGTATGCTCCCGTCCTGTCGCATCGACCAGTATTGCATGGCCACCCGAGACGCCTGCAGGTAGTTGGCCTGGCCCCCCTGTCGTCACAGAGCTTTCAATAAGTCGCATTTGCCTCGTGTGGCACTCGACAACACTCGTTTTGATTTCGGAAAGATCATTATGAAGTTGCATTTGGGACAAGACCTAAAAACAACAATAGATCACGTCAGAAACAATTGTTACCTGCGGAGGATTCCACCCATCACCATATAATCAAAAAGATGATGGTTGATGACGCCAATACATCCGGAAATGTCTTGCGAGAGGGAGGAAGAGCCATGAAACCGCTTTTCCATTTTTTCCAACTTGGATTTTGCCGTTCGCAGTGCGCTGGTTACAGAGCATTATTATGCAACCCACGCTTCGCACGTTTGGCAATACCTCAGTAGCCTCCGTCTCAAAGTCTCCTCAACGGCAGTCCGAGCAACGGGCGCATTGTCTATGTGGTTCTGAAGCAGGTGCAGTCGCAGAGTGAGCATCTCCAAGTCATCCTTGTTCTGGATGCGTCTCTACAACAAAGTTCAGCGCCAGAATAACTCTGGAGAGCAGACAAAATTACATCGATAAGCTGGAGAGTACTTAATATGCTCCCAATCACGGCCTTGATGATACCACCAGCAATAGGGATCCCGTCCGCGACAGCTTGCCCAATGGGCAAAATAGCCTGACCGGTATCAGAGAAGTGACGACAAAAGGAAACGGTTGAATCTCGATCCTAAAGAGCGGTTGGCACCGAAGGTAGCTGAAATGGACTGAGAGCAACTACCAGCTCGGACATGGTAAGAACACCCGTGCCAGCAAAGCGACTCCCTAACAGGCCGCCAGTGGATGTTTTTTGAAACCAGCCCCGTAACTTCTGAAGGCAGTTAATGAGGGTATCAAAGCCCATAGTAGTATGAGAGGAAAGGACGTCAGAGGTGGTAAGTAAACGGCGGGAGTCATGGCAAGACAATGGTGTTCATATGGAGGCAGGCCATCACTGAGGGAAGTAAAATCATGGTGCTTGTGACACTGATGTGACTATAATCAGTGACATTGTCAGATCCTAGTTATAGTGTACTTGCATGACTTCGCCAGCGAAATCAAATCATATGATACTTTGACTTGAAACACCAATTTCACACTCCGATTGGTGCTCGCTTACTTCCGCACTGTCACCATCTCCTTATCACTGTATGTTGTCCTGATTTCCCTTCCGCACCCCGTTTTAAATTTCATTCCACACTGCAACTCCAATACTTTTGTATCACACATGTTTTGGTGAGTCTAAATGGATTGTCACTAATTATTAGTAGCGAAAACCGACAATCAGTGACACTATTTGGCATTGATCATTAACGCTTTTCACTGATCATTAGTGTGCATAGCTACTGATTTGTGGTGTTTCAGGCGCTGATAATACGTGGTTTTACTTCCGTCAGAGCCATGGGGTACACCATGACGAAGCGGTTGTGGACCCAACCTGTAGCCCCAACTCCAGAGATGTACCCATCACATACTGCTCGCAAGCACCAATCAGAATCTCGATGCGAGCTGACTATGCCGTGGAGTGCTCGCCCCTCACGTTCTGAGCATACGCTACTAGATTGACGAGAACTTGGGAGACTGACCTTCACTGACGATACCTGTCGCAATCGCGCAAAAGAGATACGCACGTCCCTACGACCTCCTACGTCCCAGTCTGACGACTATGCATCAGAATCTGTGACCAGAGTCTAGCAAGGATGTCAGCCCCGCCATGCCCACCGCGAGAAAGTCGGAGTGCGCACAAAAGCAGCGCTAGAATTCTCTCATCCCTTTTCATGCATTGCCTCATGGAACTGATAGAACAGTTTCAGAAGCCCTCCCGATTCTAAGTTACGATCACACACACCCAGCTCACGAGTGTTCGGTTCCACCCAGATCACGCCCAGGCAGCCACCCTGCCATGATCATTCCATCATCACCGTTATGTTCGGCTTTCGCATAGCCTCTATCCATCTCGTTCCATCACCTCTTTGATGAGCGTGCCATGGTCTAGGTGAATTGAATCTCACAAGGGCGCAGTTGCGTTGCATCATCATAGACCTTCTGCGGGCATCTTATACCGGTCTCATGATCGCCCGTCTGCTTGCACTTTAATCTGCACGAAAAGATTCGTCGAGCAGCGAATGTCATACTGTATGGAACCTCCTACTGGGCTTGCCATAAGCGTGTACAACTGTGTTCGGTGGGCGCCATGAATAAATGCAAATAGACAGACTTGATCTGACGACATAAATTGACATTCGCGCTGTTTCAGTGTCGGAGACATGACCATGAATGGAAGACTCGATTCTGACGGAAGGTAGCTAAAATGGACTGAGTGGCTACTGGTTTGGACACAGAAAGAATGCCCGCGCTGATGGATTGACTTTGGAACAGGCCTCGTAGCTTCTTGAAATAGTCAAAACGCATTGTAATACGAGAGGGATTCGGAATGGGTATCAGGTGGTAAGGAGTTGTAGTAGGAAGTGGTGAAGTGACTGCTAAATTTGGACACCCTTGCACCGCAGCTTTTTTGAGCCAGCCCAAGAAGTTCCAACTTCGAATACACGCACACTGCCACGCGCTGCTTCCACCGGCGAGTCCGTAAGCACCCTCACGCTCTGAACGCAGGCTACCGGAACGACGGGGTTGCCCGCCGATGCCGCCGACCGTACGAGGGGAGACTGACCTCCGCTGTTGACGCCTAGCTCGATCACAGTCGTGTAAGAGTGATGCACACACACCTAGCATAGTACCGTGCTCTTCGACGTCCAGATCAGACAAGCACGCACAGAAGCAAGCATGTCGGGCTCGTCATCGCCTACGCTCACGCCCACTACGACGAAGTCGAAGCGCACAAAAGCCGTGTCAGAATCCTCTCATCCTATTCCATGTATCGCCTCATGGAACTACTAGAAAACCCTCCTAGAAGCCACCCCGGTCCAACGTCACGGTCACACGTACCAAGTCCGTGGGGCCCAGGCTCCGGTTTTCCTCCGATCACGTCCTGGCATCCATCCCGTGATGATTCCATCATTACCACTATTTTCGGCTTTCACACAGCTATTCAATTCATTCACTCGGGCTGCTGTGGTATGAACCATTGCTCGCAGCGTCAACTTTAAGTCCGCCGTAAGCTCTATCGGAAGTACGAGGGACAGCCGACCACCTAGTCAGTTGGATCATACTCCTGCCATCGCTGACAAAATCATATTACTTTCTTCGCCGGCTTCATCTGGTCTGCATTGAAAGAAGCTAGTCTAGAGCACGGGATCCGGTTGCCAAGATCGTATACTGGGGTTCAGAAATGTTACCCATGAGTATGACCGGAGCGCACATCCAAGTGTCGACTTGATCGAGGCGTTCCTACCTCGTCTCATCAACCACTACCGCTGCCAGGAAGCCTTCCCTAAGTTGAATTTGCCTGACGGGAACCGTATGATCGCGCCCATCCCCTTTTTTGATGTCGAACACCCCATCCTGAACGTTCTCACGTTACATGCCTGCGCCCAAGTGAGAAATGAGCCAAGGACTCGGAAACATGACGCAACAATGGCGTCGCCGCGTATTCCGCAGGACGATCAATATTGCTGATGCGGGCGATACACCCGACTATACCCTCAAGTTGCGTATATACCGCAACAGCCTGGGGGGAGGGCGAAGAGCGCGTATAGATGATGATCGCCGTTCGAGCTGTCCCTCGCCATCCTTGTTCTTGGCGCATCCCTAACAGCGAAAGTCGATGCGAGGAGAAATTAAAAAACGACGCTCGAGGATGGAACTTGGTCGCGTTCACGCATCGAAGAGTGCCTATGTACTTGATGCTCCAAAAACCAGCACTCGATGATCCCACCAACGCCGCCGTGAATACTACCGGCGTCCGCGCCGGCTTATACAACAGCCTAGGGTAAAACGGCCTGAGCGGCATCGACGGACTCGTTTGGATGCACGGAAACGACGGCCGACCGTCGGTGAATATTGAGTACTGAGTAGCCACGCCGGCAGGACGTAATTGTGACGTGTGAAAGGAACGTCAACCTGGAACACGAGTCCGTAAGGACTACAGTGTGTAAGTAAGGACATGTAACGAGTAACTAGTACGAGTTGCTTACCTCCAGTCAACGGTACAAGACTGGAGGAAAGCAGGAACGGGCAGGATCGACTAAGTAACTGCACTATCCAAATGAGGAAGGTAGCGTGCGAACCAAGGGTGAACACTACGTATGAACTAGAATCGGGCTGGAATTCTCCAACATGACGGACTGAAAGCGAGCAGCAAAAATGCTCGTGGCTATGGATCGGTTGTGACGCAAACAGGTTTTTCTTCGAGCTCTGGGGCTTCCTGAAAATGGCGGACGTTTCGGCTAAAAGGTCGTCGTGGGACGATGTGTTGGAGATCATCCCGTTTCCTAGTGCATCCATAGTGTTCACCTACTCCGCCCGCTACCTTCCTTATTTGGATAGTACAGTTACTTAGTCGATCCCGCTTGTTCCTGCTTTCCTCCAATCTTGTACCATCGACTGGAGGTAAGCAACTCGTACTAGTTACTCATTACATGTTCCTACTCACACACTGTAGTCCTTACGGACTCGTGTTCCAGCTCGATGTTCTTTCATACGATGCTTGCACGAGATACCAGGAAGTGGTCACAGGCATGATGATGCAAGGCCAAGCCAAGCCACTCGTCGGGTCTACGTAAACTTGAAGCGCTCGTCCCACACAATCCTGGATCTCACAGCGTCCACGAGAACCACCGACACATCGTTTCATCTCTACATGCACGACACACCTCACGACCAAAGCACGAACCACCTCCAACTCAGACACACCGCTCACACGATAAAATACCCTTCCCGAACCAACCCCTCCAAAAACCCACGCACCACAGGCTCCTCGCAAGCGCCCACGAAACCCATCAACCTCTCCTTGCTCAACACCGCCCTGCCTCCGCCCTGTCCTCCTTCTAGCGCCCGCCCCAGAAACGCCCGCACGTCGCCCGTGTACGCCACCGGATCGATAGACCCGCTCTCCGTCGCCGCCAGCCGCGAATACGCAGCCTGATATCCCGCCGTCTGTTCCTCGTAATCGATCTCAGTCAACCCCGTCCCGGACGTGTCGTTCTCCTTCGAAGCGAGGTATTGTGGTTCGCTAAACAGTTTGACGAGGGCCGTAAACACCACCGGCCTGTCGGGGGGGTCAGCGAGAGGGCTGAAAAGCAAGACCAACGGACGCACCAGCTTCGCAAGGCAGGTTCCGAGGGCACCACCTGGCTCTCGTCAACATCCACGTCAAGCCTACTGCGGCCACCTTACGGTCTTTATGAGGCGACTTTGGTACCCGTGGTATCATGAAGCCGGCCAAAAGCTGTGACCACAACCTGTTAATTTCATGAGCACCTCGACTCCGTGATGCAGCCAACGCATTAAACGAACTGGGGTTGGATCTCCACTGTCGAAATCAGATAGTCAGGCCCAATACCCGCCACATCGATCGCTATCGCATACAAGAGAAAATACGTGAAGACCGACCTGCATTGTCGACGCCTCGGCCGCGATCGTGCCCAGGGGGTACACGGCGGAATTCTTGGCTGTTCAGTTCGCCTTTGCATCCCCTGCAAAGGCTTCCAACCCCTTCTGAATCCACTTGCCCACGATCTCGGTCGTCTCTGTGCGATAGCCACTGCTGACGAGGGCCTGCAAGACGGGTGAATTCGAGGGGGTCATCTTCGAATTGTTCAATATCGTGCACGCGAAGGGAGATGTTGGGCACGACGACGCCTTGAACGAGTGATGAGATGACCTCGTGGGAGGAAAAGAGTGACTTGTAGTATCCAGACTGAATCGCGGTGGAGATGAACCGCAGCGCCTGCGAGACGAGCTGTAGGTGGTTTAAACGTAAATCGACACATGAAATGAGGGGACGTCGGCGGCGTTGGAGAGGTTGTTGAACCCGATGAGCTGCCAGACTGTTTGGACAAATTGCTCCACAGCAGGCGACTTGGCAAGCTGATCTGGGCAGAGTTTGATGGAGAGCTTAACGCAAATCTCAGCACGCGTGCGGATCGGGCACCGCGTTATGGCGCGCCTCCATTACCTCGAAGACGACGATCTTGAGACGCGCTGGAAGGAGCGGTGTGGTGTCGTCGGGCTGAAAGCGCGTCAGATCACGCACCTCACAGAGTTGGCATCCACGTCTTTGTGGAGCTCTGGCGGGTCCCATATAAAAAAGCGCTGCAACCAGCCAGTGGTCGGCGCGAAGAACTCGTCGTGCGTGTCTTCGATGGCGGTGGCAAATCATGACAAGTGAAATCGCAAAGATCTCTGCCAGGAGTATCTGCACTTGAGCGTCGACGTCGACGCTGGGTGGGGCAAGACCAAAGAGGATGGTGGCGATTTGACAGAAAATATTGAGAAAGGACGCGGGGAAGCGACCGAGGACGAGATTGATCTCGGTGTAGAGTTTGTCGGATCGGACCTGGGAGCGCCAGAGACGGAAGACAGAGCGTGCAGTCTCGAGCACCCCGAGGTCGACGTTGTACTCTGAGGGAGAGAGGGAGAGGACGAGTTGCTGGGTTGAATGTTAGACGAGTGCGATGTGGAGGGATTAGACGCACGTCGATGAGATCGAGCCACTTTGAGGGAAAATCGAGCTGTGCGATGAGTGCGACGGACTCTGCGATCTGCGCGCGGATGCTCCTGTCTGCGGGATTGGAGACCGCAATCATGGCAGACACGAGCTGAGTTCGGAGGGCTGCCTTGTCTTGCTCTGGCAGAGGGGCGACATCCTGTGTAGGTCAGCGGGGCATCTCGGAGCATCGCGCAACGCACCTCTTCCCACCTGAGTTTTGCGACGTTTTTGAGGTAGATGCCACCTGCGAGACGGACGGCGCGATCGAGGGCTTGTCGAGGATGAGGACGAGGAGATGGGGGAGAAATATGAGTCGAAGCCCGCACGTGACCACTAGCCCCGCATGCGCGTCGTCACAGATATCGTCGCCGTCGTTGCGATATTCAGCCCCGACTACGTTTGGTTTCTTTCCCCCTTGACAAGCCGACTTCTTACTGGCCCCTTCAGAGTTCGAACTCGCGTTCCCTGCTGTTGCCGTCCCGTGGGCACTAACGAATCAGTCGCGATCAAAACAGCGCTTCACTGTAGAGAAAAGCCCAACGCTAGAACACACTTCATCTTCGAATGGTCGTTCCGGACGGTCACCTCAAGCCATTGATCATTGTATTTCACGAGGACCGTGACATCCAAGAATATTGGTAAAGTGTATGTACAGCGGCGAAACTGTCCACTAGCACTGACAACTTCGTATTGTGTAGAGCAACCAAAGAGTAGAACGATTAAATTAAAAGAATGGTGTGTAGAATAGAACCCTTCGTGTCCTTGTCAGCTTCACTTTTTCCTTGTGAATGCGAGCTTGAGACCAGCCAGTGGCCAATTCACACTGCTCTTGCGTATCCGGAAAAAGTACATGCCAGCAAACATGATCAGAACCTATCATGCACATGTGTGTGTGTCAGCCTCGGTCAAGTCCACTCCAGCGCTCGGAGCGGCGAGAGAAGAAAAAAACACACGTTGAATGCCGTCACCCCAAGGACAATGCCCAGGTCCCTCCAATGATGTATGTACGACACATTGAACCTGGAATGGATGTATGCATCCGTCGTCCGGAATGGACAAAACGCGCATGCGGTCGTCGCGTTCGGGTTCACGAGGTAGCCGCCGGCAAACGC
>JBBPKI010000389.1:7152-25583 GCA_038089155.1 Nevesoporus exiguus
GTCTATTTTGAGCATTTTGCCCAAATTCTTCATTACTTGTTAAGTGAATTTAGGTCCTCTATCTGAAATTATGGACCATGGGAGGCCATGGTGCTTCCATACATGGTTTCTATACAGCTTAGCTGTTCCTAAGCTTGTGATTGTTTTATTTGTGGGAATAAATTCCACTTCTTTTGAGAATCAGTCTACTATGACTAGAACAGAGTCATAGATGTTGGACGGGGGAAGGTCGGTTATACATAAAGTCCACAGATATGTCTTTCCATGGACCTTCTGGAATCGGATTGGGGATTAGTTCTCCCTTTGGTGCCTTGTTTTCTGGCTTCATTCATGCACATCTATCGCATCTTGAACAATAATCCTTTACTTGGGCTTGAAGGCCATTCCATTGGAAGTATCATTCTATTATCTGCCAGGTTTTCTCAGCACTGCCATGTCTGGTGATTGGGGAGTCGTGGTAGAGGGTAATGATATCTTGGTGCAAACTTTCTTTATTGGGGAGGAAGATTCTATCACCAAGATATAGGATTCCATCTTTATTTAGAAGGTTGGGTTTATCTGTACCCTTCCATTCTTCTTGTGCTTTGACAATTTTTTCAAGGAGTTTCCTTTCTTCTCCTTCTATTGTGAAGCCTTGTTTGGAGTATGCCCTTACTCTATTTTCAGGGATCATTTGTATGCCCTTGTTGTCTTTGTCTATGCCAATGGTGTGATCCTCTGATCAAGAGAGAGCATCAGCCTTCCCCATTTGGTATCTAGGCTTATTGATTAAGACATAATTGAATTGAGAGAGCCATTGTGACCATCTCACTTGTTGATGATTTAAATCTTGTTTCGTCATGAAATACCAGAGGTTGGCATGGTCTGTCCAGATTTCGAATTCTCCTGCCCCCTCAAGGTAATGTCGCCATTGTTCTAAGGTGAGAATGATTGTGAGCATTTCCTTGTCTGCAATTGGATAATTCCTCTGCTCAGGGGTCATAGAAGTGGAGGAAAAGGCAACAGGGTGCCACTTGTCATCCTGTTTAATTGAAAGGACCACACCAGTCACGAAGTCTAATGCATCAGTTTCTAGCCTAAACTTGCTATTGTTATCCAGATATGTGAGAATAGGAGTGGTGGTAAAGCTTCTTTTTAATGTATCAAAAGCTTGTTCTGTGGGGCCCCACTGCCAGGGCTGGTCCTTCTTTGTAAGATCATTCAGTGGATGAAAGACCTTTGAAAAGTCCTGAATGAATCTTTGGTAGTAATTGGCGAGTCCTAGGAAGCTTCAGACTCCTTTAACATTTTTGAGTATTTGTTAAACTGGATCCAGACAAACTCCAATGAACTCTGGAGTGCCAGAGTTGGCTAAGCAGATGGGACTTGGCTTCACCGTATGTGGTGTGCCCTTACAGTGGATCCGTTGTCCCAGATTTACAGACAGAGGTCAGAGGTGGGTTGGAGGAAGTTGCTCAACGACTTGGAGGGGTCAGAGGAGGAGAACGTCGAGTTAAGTCGATATTCGAACTAAGGAAATACATGGTGTAGTTCTACAGAGTTTATATATGGAGGAGAGGAGCAGATGACTAAAGTCCATAGTCGAATGACTAAGTCTGCAGGAGATTACTAAGTACGGAGTTGGAAGGAAATATGTACCATAGGAGTTCAGAGGTAAGTGTACTGGAGCGCAGCCTCAGAGCTGTGCTCCTAAGTGAGCACTGGTACTGGAGTTGTATCTAAGCAGAGGAAGCAGTACAAGATTAGTAATAAAGTTCTATCGTAAGAAAGGAGTCATGAAGATGTACTAAGAACAGAGTCTGAGGAAACTAGCTACAGAGGAACATAGAAATGTCACCAGAGTTGTGAGCAGAGATGCACCAGAGAGTGCCAGAGCAACCAGAGTTGGGTTTTGGGTTTTGGGATATGACAGTATTGGCCATTCGAGGATAGCTTCAACCTTTCCTTTTTCCATTTTAATTCCTTCAGTGTTTACTACCATTCCAAGGAATTCGACTTCTTTTTGCTTAAAGAAGCATTTCTCAGGCTTTAGGAATAAGTCATGTTCCTTAAGTCTTTTGAGAACTTCTTGGATGATCTTGTCGTGTTCTGCTTCATCATCCATTTTTGTGAAAATCATTATGTCATTGATGTAGACGATGACTACTCCATCCATGTTAGCAAAGATTTTGTTCATCATTTGCTGAAAGGTAGCGGGAGCATTGCACTGCCCAAAAAACATTACAAGGGGTTCGTAAGCCCCTGAATGTGAGATGAAGGCAGCCTTCCATTCATCTCCTTCTTTTATCCTTATATTATTATAACCCCATCTTAGGTCCAGCTTAGTGAATAGCTTTGCACCTTGGAGTTTGTCTACCAATTGACTAATGAGTGGCAAAGGTTAATTTTTTTGACAGTCCACTCATTTAGGTAGCAATAGTCTTAAACCAATCTCTTCTTCCCATCTTTCTTTGGTATGAAGAAGACTGGTGAGGTCTGAGGTGAGTGAGACGGTTGAATGTAACCTTTCTTGGTTTGTTCTTCAACAAATGATTTTAGTTCTTCCATTTTGTCTTTGCTCATTGGGAAGATTTTAGCCTTTTTTGGTTGAAAGCCCAGCTTGAGCTTTATCTCATGATCCCATGGTTTACATAAGGGAAGTCTTTCTGATTCCTTTTTGCTGAAAACTTCAAGGAATTGATGATATTCTTGTGGAACCATTTCCTCAAGAGTAGGTTCCTTTTTCTTTGGTACCTCTATGTTTTTGATGAATCAATGCACGGTCGAGGCATGCTTCAATTCTTCTTCTTCCTCTTGTGCTAAGTGTATGCCTCAGTCTGAGAGCATATAGCAGGATCTCTGGCACCTAGCCATCTTTACTTCTCCTTTTGACCAATCAATAGTTGGATTATGTTTTGCCAACCATGTATAGCCTAGGATCACATTATTTTTGCCTAAGTTGGTCACTTCTGTGACTAGGTGTTCATGATGTCCTTCGTAGTCTAGGATTATTTCTGCTTTGTGTATGACACTTCCTGTGGAATTCTTTGTTCCATCAATGTTGAAGATGGGTATCTCCCTATCTAATTTTTCCAGGGGGAGTTTAACTTGTTTTGCCCATTTTTGATCTATAAAGAATCCATTTGCTCCACTGTCCAATAGGGCTTTGCACTGATGTCTTTTGTGCTTGGTGGTGGGGTGTGCAACTGAGATGTCCATTAGGATCTCGTATTGCACCTTGGTATTTCATAAGAGGATCCACTCTGGGAAGCTTTCCTCATAAATATTTTTTGTTTTCTTTGACCAAATTAAGCCTGCATTCTGTTATATCCGTGCCAAACCACCCATCTCTGCCTCCTCTGGCCCCTTCTCTGACCATCTCTGGTCTCCTCCATCCCCCTCTAGTCCATCTCCGTCTCCACCACACATGGAGCTCCTCCAAGCCCCACTCCTCTGATCAGACCTATGGCTGTGCTCGCTTGGAACCACCCGGACATTATCCGCTTTTGTATTTCCCTTGTTCTTCATCCCTTCTCTGTCCCTTGTTTGACCCTTGATCATTCCCTGCTTGTTCCTCTGACATTCTGATGTCCCTCTTGTGATGAAAACTATTTTACATCCTCTTATGTACCTTTGACCCTTAGTCCCTCAGTATTTAACTCCTGTAACTCCTGTATGTACTCCTCAGTATGAATATCGACTAAAGCACTCTCCCCTCATTTTGCAATCCCCCATTTCCTCCCTGTTGGACTCCTGTGCCTCTGAAATATGAGGACACAGACCTGCTTAGAGGCACAACACATAACTCCTTTGCCAATGTTCTCCTGAGTACCTCCACTCTGACTCCTCTGCTTGGACCTCTGGTCCAACTCCTATACTAACTCCTCCGATAACCCCTAGAACTCCACAACTCCAGTCAGACTTGAGTCCAGAGAGACTGGCATTTAACACATTCCTATGCAGCAAGCTCCTTTTTGGGAGACCCAGTCTCGGTAGAGGGTAAATGTACTCTATAAATAGGGGAAGATAGTTCTGAATTGGAAGAGTAACATGTGGAGGAAGTGTCTGTGTTATCATTGAAGTCTTGTCCATATTGTACATAAGGGGAGAGTGAGGAAAAACTATTTTTTGTATTCAATATTTTCTTCAGCTCCTGAGGTCCCAGTTCCCTCAGTTGCCATATCCTTTTCCCGCCTTCTTCATTTCCATATCATGAAGGTCGAAGAAATACACCTTCATCACTTCGAAGTCTATTCCTTTTATGGCCTTCTCTGGTGCTTCTTCCTTCTTTTCTTCCTCCTTCTCTGCGTTTATTGCCCTCACTTGGGGGCATCTTCCTGCTCCAACATTCTTCTTCCAGCAATCCATCTTGTGTTTTCTGCCAAGAAACTTACATTCTCCACACTCTCTTTTTGGATCTTTACAATCCCTGGCAAAGTGGCCATCTTTTGGGCAGTTGAAACAAGTATTTCTCCTTGCTACTGCTCCAATGTCCATTAGTTGGCCTCGTCCACCATAGGTTTTGGCCTGTCCTTCTCTGTAATGACCTTGTGATGATTGTTCTGGTCTCGAAGAGTCCTTTCCTCTTAGTTCAAAGGATTCCATCCTTGTTCCTTATGTAGTGAGTGATGTAAAGATCTAAATGTGCCTGCATGTGAGGCAAGAGAAGGGTAATGGGGCAATATGTTCGTCCCAGGGAGTCTCAAGACAATCCCAAATAGCCAGAAATGGAATAAAAAATGGTCGAGAAAGAGCATACCACTGGTGTGGACAACTCCTATGGGGGCCTTCTCCAGAAGGAACCAGACTCTGGACTTCCGATGCATTCCCAGACTTCTGCGCACAATGCAGACAGCAAGGGATGACTTGGACTGGGCTTACAGGCTTATACTGGGTGTTCTAACACAAAGGAGAGCGGGAAACTTTATTAGATAAGTAATAACATGCCTATGTAGTGCTCAACTAACATAAAACAATATCAAATAGGTAAAAATAGCTAAACCGGCCCAAAACAATGCAAACCGGTCACAAACAAACAAACCCGGACACCAGAATACTGGGAAACAACACTGGGAAGTGATCCCAGCCGATATAAACCAACTCCGGCCGGTTTCTGCACAACCCAGTCATGTAGGGGATCGATCCCAACCGGAAATGTACTGGGAAGTCATCCGGTCTACTGGGATAGCGTCAGGACGACCAGGATAACATCAGATGAGTTGTGATATCATCAGATGCCCTATAAAGCTGAAATACAAATGTAGGGAACCAAGGTTCTCTACATCTGCAGGGGAGTTAAATGCTGACTGTCCCCAGTCAGTGGACCTCTGGGAGTAGCACAACCCAGGTATAGCAGGGGTGATACCAGCAGCATAGTGGTTCCGGCTTGTGATCCTGATGATCCAGGTGATGCGAAAGGTCCCATGTGCAGTGTGGTGGCCCTGGTGAATACTATGGATAGAGCGGATGAGATGGTGATACCAGTATTAGCTAGTGCAACCCTCTGGAGATGTGATGCCTTTGATCCAGTGATGTGATATGTCTGGTGCGCAGCGTAATGGGTGGGAAGGACTCCAGTGAGTGTCCGGAGATAGGCGGAGTTCGTCCGGAGTTGTGCAGAGTTCGTCCGGAGTGGGCTGGACTTCGACTGGATAAGGGCAGTGGCTCTGGTGTGCAAGATGGTGGTTTCAGTATCTACTATGGATGGGGCAGGTGATCCTCTGCGGAGATGACTCTGAAGGGCATCCGGAGATGGGCGGAGTTCGTCCGGAGTGGATATGATGTGGGCTGGATGATGCAGTGGTCATGACCGGGCGTCGTTTGCAAGCAGAAATGGGTAGTCTATGAAAATAAAAGGAACAGCTAAGGAAAATGAAAAGAACTGGCTATAAATGTGAGGTACCACTTGACTTGTCTTCATGGGGCTTCTATTGGCATCTATACCTTCTGGAGTTCCTTCAGAGGCAGGGTACCACCTGGCTTGCCTTCTTCATGTGTCTTTCAGCTGCTATACTGTCCGGAATGCTATAAAATGAAAAGAAACAGATAGAACAAAATGGAATGCTGGAAAAGTGGCCTCAAATCACTGTATGCATGAAATTGGATGAAAAGGTGGTATTCAGGAATGAAAAATCAGGGCCATTTTGGTGAAATCCCGGACTGAGTGAAGTGGAAAGTATACTTAATTCATCAGAAAGTGGTCTGGCGGATGTCCGGATGACAGCTGCCTTTGCCAGATGGAAAACCAGCCTGACCCATGGTCAATGCAGTCCATCCCCCCTGGGGCTTGAAATGATGCCCTCCTGGGCATTGGAATCGTCATATAGAATGGAAAATTAAAAGTGGTGGATGCGAAATGTCCAAAGTGTGTAGGGTTAGTAAAAAGTGGAACTGTGGCATTATGTATGGTAGAAGAAATTGATAACTGCAAATGTGAATGTGAAAAGGTTAGAATTGGTGGCATACCACCTGAGTCCATGTCTGGCTGAGTCCTCCAAGTGTCTGGCTCACTTTCCTGTATATCCGGCTCTATTCCCAGTCTATCTGGCTTCATCTCCAGTGTATCTGATGCTGTGTCAACTGTTCCCAGGTCAATGCTGCATACCTCCGGCCTGTTTACCCGTGCTCCCAGCTCAATTTCATCTACTTCCAGACCAATTACCTGGCTTTCCAGACTGCTCCCATGGGTTTCATCTTCCAGGACGTCAGGTGTGATGGCTAGCAAGTCTTCCCAGGGGTCCGGCATGCTTCTGGCTGTGTCTGGCATATCCCTGAGCTCTTCTGGGGCAATGGCTAGTGCATCCGGCTTGATGTCCGGTGTGTTCCCATTGGCTCTCCAGATCTCCAGCTCAATACTGGTGGATTCCAGGTTCAAGGTCTCTATATCTTCATCCCACCACTCCAGATCTACTCCAACTAGCTCTTTGGAGTCTTCCAATGCGACCAGGTTGATTGCTAGCATGGCTGGCTTGATGTCCAAGACATCCAGAGTTGTTTCAGGGGTCCCCTGCACAACGTCTGATGGCGATCAGCTTAGTACAACTGGTGGCATACCCGGTGTGGTGCACAGTGCATGTGGAGATGAGGCAGGGTCAAAGGTAGGGGCCTGCTGGATGGGGGATCTAGTATTGGATGCAAGGAGACAGGCGACTTCCAGAGTGGGAGAGGCAGATATAGCTGGTGAGTAGGGAAGAGGGGTGGATGTCCGGATGATCGGTAAAGGCTTTTGGACCGGACTTGTGGCGTATGGCTTCGGGTATGGGGGTGGAATGGCTGGTAGGACAGCCGGGACTGGGGTTGAATGATGTGGCATTGGATATGGAGGGCAAATAGCCAGTAATGTGTTTTGGACTGGGCTTGCAGTATGTGGCATTGGATTAAGAGGTGGAGTGGCTGCTTTGGATGTGACCTGGGAGAGGAGGAATGAGGTGGCGTCCATGACATACTCCATTGGATAAGGCTCATCGGGGTAGATCTCCAGATGGACAATCTCAAGCCGATGGTTGTTACAATATTTTCGCTTCATCCTGGTCTCCTTCTTGTCTCCGAACGCATCTCATTCATGTATCCGCATCCGCATGCAAGGTACCTATGATTCCTTGTAACCTTCTCACTGGACAAGTTTGACTTTTCCTTCACCGTTTCAGTTCTTACCAAATAATCTCTTTCTTTTGGACATTACCTCCTAACAGTGTTCTTTCATATGCTGTCATGATCTACTTAACCAATCCGCAGTAGTTCCTTCACATTCTTCTCTTTTCTATGCCTGCCCTTCATCATGGTCCGTGCACATCTTGTAGCACTATAAAGTACCTAGTTATCTAGCTTGTAAACCCTAAGCTAGACCTGCGCTATTCCACCTCCTCTGATCTGGACTTGTCCTTGCCTGAACAGTCGCCTCAACCGTTCTCCTATACCTCTTTGCTCGCTGTGAGATGTTGTGCCTCTTTGTGAGTGCCTCCTCGCAAAAAGAGCTCTTGTTGTCTGCAGTCCAGAAGGACGTGCTCTGTAACAATGGTTAAGGCAGGTTGCCAGGTCAGATGGGAAACCTGTGAAGAAAAACTCATCCCGTTCGCATTCACCAAGCTTGCCAGTGCTAAGGAGAGGGGTGGAGATCTTGAAGAAACTCTGGTGATACTGGCCAAGGTCATCTAGGGTGCGCATGGCCTTGTTTCAGAACTGTTGTACAAGGGTGATTAGATCATTCAGGGTGTATACAGGCTCATATCCTGGATAGAGCTCCTTCACTGCCTTGACAAACTGGGACCAGCTAGACGTCGGGTTAGATACCTCTTTCATCATCTCCCATAGCTCCACTTCTTCAAAGACTGCATACCGGATCACCAGCTGAATGGTATCTCGATCATTAAAGCCAGCCTGGCTTGCTAATTCCTCGATGTCCTCCAGGAACTGGCGAAGTTGGCGTGGTGTGCCATCGAATCTAGGTGCGTCAGGGGTGTCCTGGAATGGTAAAATAACATCGGCTGTGTCATAACGGAATGCTTAAAGACTCGGATGTAACATAAATGATGGAATAAGGGTCAGAATGTGAAGTAAGTCTTGTAAATATCTCCGGATAGTGTAAAATAGGGTCGGAAGGAAGTTAGAAAGGCAGTATCAAGGTTCGGGAGGCATCATAAGTGGTGGAAATGGGTGGACAGGTGTAGCAGTGAAGAAGGGAAAGTTCAAGTTGAATGGAATGAAAAAATGTAAGAGTGGGGCCAAATGAAATGCTGGACTCCCTTGCAGTGGGCTCCAGTTGTAAAGATCTAAATGTGCCTGTGTGTGAGGCAAGAGAAGGGTAATGGGGCAATATGTTCATCCCAGGGAGTCTCAAGACAACCCCAAATAGCCAGAAATGGAATAAGAAATGGTCAAGAAAGAGCGTACCACTGGTGTGGATAACTCCTATGGGGGCCTTCTCCAGAAGGAACCAGACTCTGGACTTCCAATGCGTTCCTGGACTTCTGTGCGCAATGCAGACAGTGAGGGATGACTTGAACTGGGCTTACAGGCTTATACTGGGTGTTCTAACACAAAGGAGAGCAGAAAACTTTATTAGATGAGTAATAACATGCCTATGTAGTGCTCAACTAACATAAAACAATGTCAAATAGGTAAAAATAGCTAAACCGGCCCAAAACAATGCAAACCGGTCACAAACAAACAAACCCAGACACCAGAATACCAGGAAACAACACTGGGAACTGATCTCAGCCAGTATAAACCAACTCCGGCCGATTTCTGTGCAACCCGGTCATGTAGGGGATCGATCCCAACCAGAAATGTACTGGGAAGTCATCTGGTCTACCGGGATAGCGTCGGGACGACCGGGATAACATCGGATGAGTTGTGATATCGTCGGATGCCCTATAAAGCTGAAATACAAATGTAGGGAACCAAGGTTCTCTACAGTGATTCCACATAATCTTGAATACACTCTTTTCTTCCTCCATTATAGAAGATGTATCTCATTAGATCTTCATTTACTGCCTTCTCTAGGAGTCTTACTCCATTTGGGTCATTATTGGCTGGGTTTCCTTTTGTGTTGTAGTAATGTTCCAGCCATCGTGTGAGGAAGTCTTGGATGGTTTCTCCTTTGTATTGTCAGCATTGCTCTAGCTGTGTCCTTGCTGCATCTACTTTGTTTATTGCTTTAAACCTTTGGTCCATTATGTCCCAAAGTGCTTCTGTTGCTGGCCAAAGTGCATCTCCTTCCATCAATCTGGTAAGAGTTTGGCAAGACCATTGTTCTGCACCGTGTGCATCCTTTTCTCCATCTTTGGGTCCTATCCTTGTCAGGATAGCAACTGCTTTGTCTTTGTTGGTTACAAAGGTCTCTAGGTTTCCATCCAGATACAATTGTAATCTTATTTTCCAGCTATCATATTTTATTTTTCTCCCATTGAACCTTCCTGGGTTGGGGACTGTCTCCACTTTCTTGCTTATCTTTACTTCTGTGGTTCTTGTCTTTTTTACTCCACTCACTCGTTGGAGCATTCTGAGTTGATCTTTGAGATTATTAATCTGTTCTACCAACTCCACAATATGCTCAGCAGTTGCCATTAGTGTGGGATCAGGTTCTAGCAGAGATTGGGAGATTCGGTCGGGGGATGAGGGCTGGTCAATGATTGGGTTGTGGGATGAATCATTGGTCTTGGAGTCTATGTGGGGGCATGGGTTCCTGTAAGGGTGCTGCAATGTGTTGTTGTTCTTGTGGAACTGGTATTGCTTCCAGTTCTGGGGAGGAAGAGGGCGTTTGGAAGTTTCAAAGTTGGTTCAATGCCTTGTGTACCTTCTCTAGGATTCCGATGGCTCCTTGGAGTTGAGGTCGATGATCTTCACATAATTGTACTTGTAAGACCCTGGCTCTAAAGGCTAGAGCTTGATCTTCAGGGATGCCATGTGCTTGTAATAGGGCCTTGTCGAAAGGCTTGTTTTCTCTTATTTGATCTAGGAGGTATGGAAGGAAATCAGGATCTGCAAAGATATCGACAAGAGGAATTGGGGTGGGTGTTTGATACTGGTTTTCGTTATTGTTAGGATGGTAATGAATCCACCCATCTTTGTCTTCTCTTCCTGGATAGGGTGAGAGTTCTGAATTGCTAACCCTTTCTTCGATGGGGGTGTGAGTTAATCTTGGTGCTGGCAAGTTGTCTTGGAACCAGTGGAATCTTCCAAATTGGTCCAAATACCCATCATTTGGGTTGTAGATGTATGCTCTGCCTTCTTCTCTGAAGACTGGAGTTCCTTGAACAACTGTTTCCTCAGAGGGGAGGCAAACCTTGATCTCTTTGGACTTGGAGGCACAGGTTGGGAACATCCAAAAGTATTTAAAGAAGCATAGACCTTGGTCAACACCAGCTTCTACTCTATCGGGTCAAAAACCTTCCTGACTAGAGCCTTCGAAAGCTTGTATGTAAACTAGTGATGCCAGGCACAAGACTGCTCTTGCAACACCAACTAGTTGTATGGAGTATTCTTATAAGAAATGTGCCTCATGTGGACATGAGCCTAGGCTCCTTTGAAATAAAAATATATGGAGGCAGTTTTTAAACCAATTAAGGACTCTCGAGTCCACCCCTTGACAGTGCCCTAATGTGCAACCGACCTTCACCAGCGTATAGCCAGGGTATACATAAAAGAGAAGAGGGCACAAGTGTATATGAAGTGTGAAGATGTAAAGTAATTCCCTTTGCCCCTAGGGTCTGGGGTTGTTGCGAACGATGGCAAGGTAATGAGGTAGTAGTGAGGGATAGCAAGTAGTCAAGTCCTAATGTTGGCAACCTACACTCATGAGAGCTTTGGTCACTACTAACTAGGCTTGCTGGAATCAAGAGGATGATTGTAGGGGAATCAACCAGGACTTGACTGAAGTCCAGTCGTTGATTACCTTGTGTTTATATACATACAGGAGTGTTTAGGGCAGGTCTGGGAATACTGACTAATGTACTACATTATTAATGATGTCATGGTCTAGAATAATGGTAATTAAGAAAGCATGCTTGATAAGAGTCTAGAACGAATGTGAATGAAGTGAAAGAGTTTGACCTAGACTTGGTCAGGTGACATATCCCATGGTCATGTGATAGTGGTCATGTGACTTGATAAGATTAGATAAGATAAGAAATCATAACACAGCCTAGATTAGTGTACTCAGATGTGAAGCTTGCCCACACACCAGGTATGTATTTCTGTTGTCTTTCCACAATGGTCATAATGACCTGTTATCTGAAACTCTACAAGCTCATAATTGGCCAAAGACCACCCTTGCCCTCACCCTCACCCTCAAACTTGGTGTACCTGTGCTGCCAACCCTTATTGCACACTTCATTTCTGAACAACTCCACCCTGAGCATGCCATTCACCATAGCACACCCTTCAATGGTCACGTCAAACTCTTCAATTCGGCCACTGCAACCTTTGTGGCCCCAAGTGACCCAAGCAGAATTGGTGGATTGTGCCATGAGCTCATCCGTTCATGTCCATCATGGCAATGTGGTGCCCCACGATATGACTGTGTCTATGTCAACACAGATGACACAAAGGAAGGCATGCTAGCTATGGATGTTGGATGAGTTTACTGTTTCTTTTCCTTTGTTCACACGGATGGCCAGACTTTCTCCTGTGTGCTTGTCCATTGGTTCAACCATGTTGCTGATGTACCAGACAAATTGACTGGGTTTTGGATGGTAGCACCTTCTTTCCTTACTGATGGATCTCGGCATCTCGCTGTCATCCATGTTGATAGTATTGTTCATGGGGCCCACTTAATGCCCATCTACAGAGTTGAGTGGGTGCCCCCATTCATCAACTTTTCTAACTCCTTGGATATATACCATGTATTCTATGTTAACCGTTATGCAGACCACCATTCTTTTGAGTTAGTCCAATAGAACATGAGTGTACTCTATTTGTGAAGTGAGTATTTCTGTAATATGGTTTCTGACAGTTCTGCTTTGTGTCCTGACCATCAAGTGACTCAGTACAGTGGATGGTCTTGAGGCAAAGGTTTGGTGGCACATTCAGCTTGTTAGCAAGTCTTTGATTACCCAGTATCTACAGCTATGTTTACAATTATACTACCCTTTTGCTTCTGACTGTCATACTATGTTCTTACCATCAAGCAACTTCTGAGCAACCCTGATGCTGCCAGCTTCTCCCGCCCCTGCCCTCTCAGCACATACCATGCTTGTATGTAAGCGAGCCTTAGCGAGGTGATGTGACTTATGGGTCTCTCACGATTGGTATGACAGTAATGTACCACTTATGCATCATACCTGGTCACTTGAGTGACAATGTTACTATCTAATTGCCTTAGCTGGCTGTTTTGGCTTGCCATGCTTAGTGTTGAGCGACAAGCAATGATGAGACAAATAAGCTCAGGTAAGTTCACATAAGCTCAAAATAGACCCTTGTAATTTTCCTGATGCTGTCTGTCTGCTGCCGCTGAGCAGGGTGTTGGCTGGATGGTAGAACAAATGCACGACATATCAGGGAGAAGATGTGTCAATGGTAACAGTACCTATGGCATCGCTGCAATGTGCCTGTGCGTAGAACAAAGATGTGCACTAAGTTCAACTTACACCTATTCCTCGCTCTACTTCCTCACATGATGACATCAGCAGGAGATGTCCATGGTGCCAACAACCTCACTGTGACAACAAATACAGCCTACAGTTGATCCATGTTGGCAGAAGCGAACACCGACATTTGACTACCATCCCAATCTGTTAAGTCTGGACTCTCCAGACTCAAGTCTGATCGGAGGTCTGGGGGTACTGAGGGGGTAGTAGACTGATTAGTCTCAGAGGTGGACTGAAGTCCAGAGTGGAGGAGTCAGAGCAGAGTTACTCAGGAGGACATTGGTGCATGACTTATGTGTTGTGCCCTTGAACAGGTCCGTGTCCTCATATTTCGGAGGATCAGAGTTCCAACAGAAGGAGGGAAATCACGACAAGAGTGAGGAGGGTGGACTAATTTGATATTCGTGCTAAAGCTCCACGATGGAGTATACAGGGATTATATACTAAGAGTCAGAAGGTAAGTAAGGCTGGAGCGCAGCATAGGAGCTGTGTTCCGAGACAAGCATTACAAATGTACAATGAAGATGAGTAATACTATAAAAGAGTTCCAGGTCCAGGTATAACCGAATACTGGTCCGAGCACAGGTTGGTCTGAGCAGAGGAATGGAGCTCTGAGCGTGGAGGAACGGAGATGGACTGAGGGAGTCAGAGTTAGCCGGAGTTTGCCAGAGTTGACAGGAGTTGGGGCCAAAGAGGTCAGAGATGGATGGAATGGCACAGGATATGACACAATCCATGAAAGAATCTAATTTCAGTCAACATTGATCAGAGCCAGATCAAACCATACAACGAAGATAACGCACTGCTTTAGCATCGCTCCTTCTCCTCTCCATGATTCAGTCATTCATCACTACTTGCTGTGGCCAGGTCCTCGGTTATCCTCACATTACAATTATTGACGATGGGGTCCATGACACCTGTATCAGATCCCAATGAAAATTTATGCACTTTGACAGACACCAGTACTAT
Organism: Nevesoporus exiguus; assembly: GCA_038089155.1. Lineage (NCBI taxonomy): Eukaryota > Fungi > Basidiomycota > Agaricomycetes > Boletales > Boletaceae > Nevesoporus > Nevesoporus exiguus. Next base: position 21,186 of record JBBPKI010000389.1, read on the forward strand.
TCAGCATCCAAAAAGACAGGGTGTCACATATGAGGGACATTCCATTTGAGTATGTGCATTGAAGCCTCTGACTACTATTCACATTTGTTTTGCCACAGGTGTCATGGTTGCAGACAGAGGTAACATCATGGTAATCTGCAGTTAGGAGGTGGTTTGGCACTGTAGTAGAGCAGTATAAGTATCTTCTGCTGGACGCATCTGTTGGGGACGAGGTGGGGTAAGGAAAAAAAAATGAATAGACAAAAGTGGCTAGTTGTTGCCCAGCAGAGCCAGTACAGACGAAAAGATATCTGCAAATGTCCGCGACCAAGAAGAAATATGAATGAAGACTGAGATGAGCTGGCCAGGTGAGGTTATACCATCAACAGATGAGTGTGCATGGTTACATGGACTAAGCTGACAGTACAGAAAGCCCTGCGATCCCTAGAATCTAGTAGCATACTAGAGGCAGAGTTAGAGATCCATTCTGAGCATGAGAGTATTGGACCACTGCTGAGTAAGTGGAGTATGTATGGTTCAAGACCACACTCATGGGATCATTGTCGCTATCAAAGCCATACTTTTCATAGTCTACAAAATTGTTTTTCCACCAAAGGATGCAATCCAATCAAAGGGGACTAACAGAAGGGTGAAGTTGCAGTGATATGGTTGTTTTCCTGAAGTGCATAGTACGGGATGGTTTTGGTATCAAAGAGGTCAAACCATGCTGATCTCATATCACCACCTATGCCAAGGAAGAAGCCTTGAGGAGTGGTTGGGTCAGAAGGGCTAGGTTGCCATGCACAATCCCATTACAAAAATTGCAAAAAAATGATAAGCTATGATGTGTGGTACAGCCAGCTGCATGAATATTATAAACCTATATATCCTCGGACTGAGGCCATGATCTGGCCAAATGAACATCTCTTGATTGTAGCATACCATATCACACCTTATCTTAGCCATGAGAGCGTGAATGACACCAAATGTTACACGTACAAGTTGTATAATGTGGAATCTAGTATTAAGTACAGTCACTGAAACCGCCCAAGGGCCTATCAATCAAGTCTAGCACACTTATGCACTTGCTCAAGGATCTCTTCAGCAGTTAGTGGCCTGGCAATGGGGCAAACAGCATATCTGATCGTACGAAGAGGTTACATTGTAGTCGGGAGGTCGTCACCATCACAGTTTTGCTTGGAATCTGTATTACAGGCGACTCTCTGGAGAAGCCAACACTTGATAGCAGTAACATGACTTGAGAAGTGTTAGACTCCAGGATATTTGTAGTCACTACATATTAGATAGGTAAATGTAAGTACTAACCTGCAGGATACTTGTTGTCACTAAGTATCTTAAGGTGGCTACTGGTCCGGTGTAACCATTAGCTTATGTAAACCCAAATGCGTAGGCAACAACCAATTCCAACACTCCCCTTCAAGCTGAAATCCTGGCAAGGTGAATGCTTGCCAAAAACAATAACAAAGAATGTAATACCTGAATAAAATCGTCCATAAATGATTGTATTTTGTGTCCGTCGAGCAGCCATTGGTTCAGCATCAGTGCAGTTGTCCTATATGGCAAGTCATGGCTCACTCGTGCCAAGTCTGCATACAGGCTCTTTCAATCAGCTTTGGGTGCTATTGTGCTCGCATTTCACATGTTGTGGTTGCTTCCCCATCTTCTATAGTCAATATAAAATGCATTTGATGGTTCCAACTTGCCCAATATTGCCTTGACACGGCTGTGTTACTTGGTGAGTGGACTTAGTGGACTGACCTCTTCTAGGTGGTGATTTCAATCATCCTTGGCATCGTGGTGGGTTCAGTTGGTTTATGTATTGTCTGGTATGCTGTGAAGATGATTTGAATGGCCTAGGTGTCCTCGTTATCTTGTGATTGTGCCTACCATGCTGACTTGTCTGGTTGCCAGCTAGCACCTTTGTATTGACCCGTTTCAAGTCCACACACATGCCACTCGTTGTGCTGTCTATTCCACATCATCTCCATGTTTCAAATCACACTCAACCACTCTCAATGCCTCCTTGACCTTGATATGGCCTCCTGGGCCTCTAGCTCGACGTTGTACTCCAATTCCATCAAAGCACTCAGTTCTGATGTTGTCCTCAGGGCATCCTAGGTGCATCCAGGAACCTCTATACTCTGCCACTTCACCACCTGGGTCATCTAGCTCGACCAGTGTGCCTCCTGGTGAGTTCTCCATAACCCTTGGCTCTACATGTTTTCTGACATGTCCTGATGCATTTGACGGCTTCTTCAGCCTATACCTAGTGTTTCTGTCGCATCCAGAAGCCTCTGACACATCCACTTTGTCTCTGGTAAGTCTGTTTTCAGAGCTTGCCGACCTTCTCCTCTCCCCCTTGAGCTCAACACTTGGGGGCTCATTCTGTGCGTTCATGGCTTTGCCAGGTGATTCCAGTGGTCCAGGTATGTCTTCGCAGTCTGGAGTTGTGCACTGACTACCTTCTTCAGCCTGTGCTGTTGGTCGCTCATGCTTGGTCACAGCTACTCTCTCCTCCTCAATCGGCACACTATGATGCATCCTTGCATTCTTTCCAGTGGCTTGTGCATTGCATTGCACTCCTCTGACCTCTCCATTGCTGTTCACGTCCATGTTGCCAAGTGTGATGCTTTCATTTGGTTTGCCTGCAACACTTCCGCCTAGATCGACCTATATTAGGTCCAGCTCGACCCGTAGGTGTGCGTGGTGCATCTGGGGACTCTACACCTCATCTGGCGGTTCATTTGGTTTGTTGGACTCACTGCTGCTGTCACCCATCATCACCACAAGGCCTTTCAGCACCCTCAATATGCCTTCGGCTTTCTTGACTTCTGCTTCAGCCCCTTCCTCACCCATTCCTTCATCCAGACCTTCTGGCATGTCAGGGGGCTCTGTGGGCTCATCTGGATGACGCACTGCAGTGCTTGTCATCCTTGATGGTTTCTGACCCACTCTGTATGCCAGTGGAAGCCTTATGAGTGATCACAGTTACATCTTTGAAATGAAATACAAAGGTCTAATAGTTGATTGGGTCAGTTTGTGAATGTGCAATAAATGGGTTGCTTACCTTTTCTCCTGGCTCCTGGATGTTGAGAACAATGGTGTTCCACACATACATTCTCAGCATATCATGTTGCTGTTACAATTTTATCCCTTATACTGCATCTTTTCCTCCTTATCATTTGTGTTTCATTTCGGTATCCATTTCCTCATGGGAAATATTTCTATTTCATGATTATCTTCAAGCCCCCTTTCTTCTATTCACTCTATAGTCTGTAGTTCCTTTCCTCTTTGGACAATTACCTCCTAACAGCATTCTCTCGCACACTGTCAAGATCCATACTATCATCTGCAGTAGTTCTTTCTTTTCTGTCTTCTTTCTATTGTCTTCTATCTCTTTCCATGCCTACCCTTATCTTGGTCCGTGCTCATCTCTTTGGACTATAAGTAGCTGGCTACTTCACCTGTAACATCTAAGCTAAACCTGCACAATACCACCTCCTCTATTCTGGACTTGTCCTTGTCTGAACTGTCACCTTGACAGTTCCTCTTTGCCTGTCTATTCCTTGTGAGATGTTGTGCCTCTTCATGAGTGCCTCCTCACATAGAATCTTTGTTGCTCACTGTCCAGAAGGATGTGCTCCATAACAAAAGGTTTAGCTTTCCCCATTCCCCTCCTGCCAACAGAGTAGGGAACCCATTGACAACACGTCGTCACCAAGAAGAATTTCTGGGTTGTCCAACCCAAACCATCCCCCTGAAGTACCACGTCACTGTGTCACATCCCATGCCATTCCATCCATCTCCAACCCCTTTGGCCCCAACTCCTGTCAACTCCAGCCAACTCCAACTCCCTCAGTCCATCTCTGTTCCTCCATGCTCAGAGCTCTGTTCCTCCGCTCGGACCAACCTGTGCTCAGACCAGTATTCAGTTATACCCAGACCTGGAACTCCTTTACAGTATTACTCATCATTAAGGTACATTTGTAATTCTTGTCCCGGAACACAGCTCCTATGCTGTGCTCCGGCCCTACTTACCTTCCGACCCTTCATATATAATCCTTGTACACTCCGTCATGTAGCTTTAGCACGAATATCGAATTAGTCCCACCCTCTTGACTCCTGTCATGATCCCCATCTCTTCCTCCTGTTGGAACTCTGATCCTCCAAAATATGAGGACATGGACCTGTTCAAGGGTGTGACATATAAGTCCTGTGCCAACGTCCTCCTGAGTAACTCTGCTCCAACTCCTCCACTCCGGACTTTGGTCCAACTCTGAGACTAACAAGTCTACTACCCCTCAGTACCCCTGGACCTCTGATCGGACTTGAGTCCAGAGAGTCTGGACTTAACAGTATATTTGTGCTCCCACTTGAGCAGGTCTCCATTCTCTCTCA